>SZWC01008261.1:8221-33605 GCA_023375785.1 Penium margaritaceum
AGTGGGAGGAGGGCAGGAGAAAGAACATAGGGGGCTGGAGGGTAAAGAGGAAGGGGGATAGGGTGGGGACTACTGAGCTGGCTGACTGGTTGGAAGGGGGGGCGCAGGGATCTGGCCATTGATGCTCCTCCCTCTTGCAACCATGCCCCAGTTCGGCAGGAGTGAGAAACTCCAAAGCAACTGAAGGCCCAGTGAAGGTGAGATACTCATAGGGAAGGCTGTGGAGGGGAGAGACTTTATGGCTTGCAGTGAGGAATGAGGGGTTGCCAGGAGGAGCGTCGGAGGATGTTGGGCTTGAAAGACTTGAGAGAATGCATGGGCTGGAGAGTAGAGGGAGATGGAGGGTGAGGTGGACGCTGGACCCATCTTCCTAGGTGGGCTGTCATGGATTCATCAATGTCGCTGTTCCAGGACGCACTGCGATCGGAATTCCATCAAGACTTTTTCCAGATTTTCTATATGAAATTTCTAACAACGATCAGATTTTTCTTTGTGGCAGCGGATCGTTGCTTGTCACTATCTTGCAAACACGACGTTGTTTACAATTACATAGCCTTTGTCCCTGAATGATGTGAGACTTAGTCATGCACTTTCTGTCACATGTGTTTCTGATGACGCACATGCTCTCCAACAACTACTCCATCACCCATGTGTTTCGGATGATGCACATTCTCTCCCAAGACATCTCCATGACCCGTACATGCCTTTCCGGCATCGTTACTCCATTTATTTTGCTTCCCTTCTCGTCTTCCCCATCCTGATGTACTGATGGGTATTGCATCCTTGTAGTCCCTGCTTTTGATTAAATTGGTTAAGACGCTTTGCAAAGCGTCTTAACCAATTTAGTCCCTGATTTTGGGGGAGGCTTCACCCTACACGGAGGGTATCCAAATCCGTCTGCCAAAACTCCATCTGGGCACGAGACACTTGTGATGCTTTGACTAGGTCAAGCTCGGCGAGCATGTTGTTGCTCCACATTCGTCACATCGCGCAAGTCATTGGAGAACATGTCAAAAATGAATCTGACAGCCATTCCCGACTCACATTTAGAACTTTATTGGATGTAGTGCTATAAATAACACCCGTTGATGTGGTTGCATTACGTCTAGTCTTCCGTATGCTGTGTGCTTCAGAATCTTTCCTGTGAACAAAAATTAGAAGATGTTCAACCCATTGTGGGCACCTCCTTCAACTTAAAAAGTGTAGTATGAAGCGGCCAAATGTGCCTATTGATACCTTCAGCAATCAAAATGCTGAGGTATTATGGTGAGGGAATGGTGGCAAAAGTTCCATCTTGCCCTTCATCCCGTACACCAACTGTTCTGCGCGGACTGCCAAGAGCGAGGAACATTTTTCTCTTGGCAGCCCATGCATGACAGAAGGCACGAGTTAACAACGTCTTGGAGTTCCTGTCGAGCCGCCACAACACAAACTCGGGGACATTGTCAACTCCTTCTATGTGAAGAAACTACCACTAAGAGTACCCGCTTTATGCAGAGAAATAAACTTGAGGATGGTTTTGAGTACCACAAACGAGGGAAAGAGGTCATCGTTGTCTTGTTGGAGTCTGCATTGGCAATTATGGTGTGCTAGATATGCCCAGAAGTCGAGAGCTAGGTAGTTTCCCGCCCTAGTGAGTTGGAGAACACATGGATTTCAAAGACCCACAGAGTCTGGCAACATAGGGAGTTCAAGGAATGATGGAGTTTGAGGGGACCTTGGGTCTTGTGGACCTGATGATCTGGGATGTTGACGTCCAAAAGTGTCGATGGATCTCTTGAGTGCGTGCCAGAAGTGGGTGGTGGATTTATGGCAACATTGTCAAGTGTAGGGGTATGTATGGCAGCTAAAATTTGGGCCATGGGGGCCATAACTAAAGAAGTTGGCTAGATTTCACCTGTGCCGGAATCCACTCACTACAAGTCTTAGGTGGTAGTGTCATGCTGTCCTGCAAGCAGAATCTGGAGGAGCCTCATTCGATAATGTTTTACCTTGGTTGTCAAAACACCCTATCAAAGGATTCTAGGTCAATGTGAGATATTCACAGGTGGAAAAAGGAGTTGTTTAACCCTTCCTATGCTTTCAGTATTTGAGGAGACGCCAGCCACTTGCCTTCCAATGCCAATCCTGATGCCTCTCCATGGCCAACAATAACATGAATACGAGTGCAGCGGTCATCATTGAGTAAATTTGTCGGGGACAAGCGCAAGCGGTGCTGCTCTCCTGTTTGCGGTTGTGTCAAGGACCAAAGGGCATCTCAAGAAAAGGAAACTATACTAGTTATTGAAGCCTTGAGAATTTCTTGGACCTGCTTCCTGTTGGAGGGCACATTCGATGAAAGCCCCCATGCATCTAGGTATGTACATAATTACTTCGGATTCTGACTCTGTCTTGGTCTATCCGAGTCCAAGTTGGCCAAGTCAAGCAATTCAATCGAAGTAAATTGCAGGCGGAATGGTCTGCACCCAAAATGACTACAAGCACCGTCTCTTCGCATGTACAATCCTTGACCATATGCTAGGGAATGTACAATGTTGCAACGACCGGCCAGTCTTTAAAAAGATTCAAGCAACACAAGCCATTTTCTTAAGGTTATCAATGGCACCCACATCTTTCCGTGTACCGCCTTCACCGAGTTGAAGTAGGTAGTCTCCAGCTCTACTCTCTAACAGCTAGATCTCTCAAATTAGTGGGTACATACGAGTAGAACATTTGTGCAAAAGCAAGCATTTCACGTACTGGGATATAACAACCTTGGAATAAAACCCACTGATTGAAATATAATTGCATACATGTGCGGCCTCACAAATGCACTACCAGCAGGTGCATTGCATGCTCTTAATCTTTTCCAAGTTTGATGCAACCCCAAACAAGAGATCAGCATCTCTTGCACTTGTCACCAACCTCGCCATCCTCAACCTCATCTTCATCATCAGAATCGGTTAGCTCCTTTTCGTGAGGAGGAGGAGAGGTGATGTCTCCTGGTAGAGGATCTGTTGCCTCAACACCGGCCATGGTGAAAGTAGACACCACTACTTCCACATGGAATGCATCCTACTACTATGCTAGTAAAATGAACGTAATGATATGTACATGACTTGCTTGAACAACAAAGTGGAGGTGGTTTGGGAGTAGAACAAGTGGAGGGGTGGGGAGGGGACACCAACTTAGGCTTTATGCATGTGAATTGAATATTTCCAAGGATGTGGCTCAAACCGTCATTGGTGAAAGAAATGTATAAACACCTATTTCTACTGAGTTATTCACCGTGGCTTGTGCAAGTTTGAATCATCAAAGACATTCATTGTCAAATTCATCGTGCGCCATTTCGCAGCGCAGCAGCGCCTGGATACACACGATGAATTGTGCTTCCTCAACAGCACCGCTTTGGAGCCAAACTCAAAGCGACTTTCGTTTCCTCCTCCCCTTGTTTACATTCAACGCTACTCCTTCCATGCAGTTTATGTTGGTTAATAGCTCTTTTTGCAAGGTCCAGGTCACCCAGCAACATGCAATAAACTCACAGACTTTTTCTCGATGACCACATTTTGGGATCACTTTCTTGATTGCACTGTTCTATTTCTATATTAGCTTGGTTGCGCAGGCTTTTTTGTTTGGCACTCGCTGCTTCATTTGGTTTGTCGATCGAATGACCAAGAAGTCTGTACGTTATAGGGATCTGAATTCTTCATATTGTGGACTTGCCACTATGCAGATGTGTTCTACACTTACCAGGGAGAGAGGAAGAGAATAATTCCTCCCAATCTCATTGATCAAATTCTCCTTCTTTCTTTAAGCATCCACTTTAGGTGTCTCAACCAAATGTTGTACTGTCTGTCGCGTTGAATTCCAAATTGCACTCTCCCTCACAGGCTGTTGCAAGAAGAATCATTTCACTTTTTGCATGGTATCTGAGCCATTTAGATGCAACTCCTCTTCACCCTACCCAATAGCATGTTGCACCAAAAGCAACAGAAGAGACAAGTGGGACTGGGGTGGGTTAGTCTGGGTGGGTCGGATAGGTTCTGGCAACTTGGAGGTTCCTAACCTAAGGGCTCACGTCACGCAGTCTTCCGAAAGATCCGGAGGCAGAATGCTGTAAAAAAGCACCAGTAGCACTTCTAGTTGTAGGTTCCATCTTGGGAGCGACAAAAAAAAACAAATTGCAGTATGACCAGTGACTGAAACACTCTTATCCGTTTTGAACCTGACATGCACACATCATCCTCCCCTATGCCATCAGCCTCTATTGGTTTAGTAGCTGCCAAAGAGCCTCTATAGGCGAACAATTCCAGTAGTGTGAGTGTAGCAGTCATGTTACCAATGTGTGTCAGATTGGACACGTGGAGCAGTGTCACATAGTTTCATAGAGTTTTGCTTACAAGAAATCCAGTGCCGCAAGTCACGGCTACAAGTATTAGCTTAGAAACCCACGTGCTTATGCCAGCCGTGGCAGCATAGAAGACATGTTACTTTCTACCACGTACTTGTATCGACCATGGTTGCCTAGGGTACTAGGAATTTAACCACGTGGTTGTGCCGTCCACTACGGCGTGGAAAAATAGAAATTATTTTTATAGTTTTCTCACCGATCGTGAGAGCAAGGACACCAAGAAGGGGTGACACCTATTTTAGGTCGTGAACAACGATCACTCTAGGAGTCCGTACTAGTAGCACGTCTCGACGGCATGGCAACGACCTGTAAGTCCAAGACCAACAAGGACAGGGTGGTGAAGGCTTCACCACATGCCCTTGAAGGACTCCAAGTTTTGGGAACCGCCGATGTGAGCATGATGACCAAGGCAATGGAAAGCATGTCACCAAATGCAACCCACACTAAACTCAATAAAACCGAGAAGTGTGTTGAAGCCAAACAAGTGGTCGATGAGCACGTCACCGTACTCATGGTTGACTCCTACAGGACGGAGAACGTGCTTGGGAAGGACCACCAAGACATGGACCTCGACAAAGAGTATGCTGTCAACAATGGCGAAGGTGACAAGGATCGTTATCATCGCCATCAACGTGGGGAAAGCTCCTGCCAATCTCTCAAGAAGGAAAAGGCACTTGCCGAATTCCATAATGTTGCCTGCAACAGTGAGGCTGCCAATAGCAACAAAGGTGTTGAAAGCACCCATGCAATACGTTTTTGTGAAAATGAGGCGGACGATGTTGCGATGAAGGCCGTTCGCTATGCTCGTCGGAAGCTTTTGAGACGGTCACCGAGGAGGCAAGACGACTTTGAATCAGTACCGACAGTGGAGGTGCAAAACCACCCTGAGGAGTGGAGACGGATCTCCTTTCCTAGAACATGGCTACAACGGTATAGATCCACGCCCCTTCGAGCATCATCTTGGACGACAACTTCCTTCGAAAGGCCGGACTCCTTGGAGGCATGTTGATAAAGTGAACCATCCCTCAGTGGAAAAAGGTACATGGACAGTGCAAGTCCCTTGAGGTTATCGTCTAGGGTGTGACGACATTAGAGCTAAATTTTGTGTTCGACAACCTACTGGCTCACTTCGGGAAAAGCATCACGGACCTCGACCGTGATCGCCACCTACAATGTCTAGCCACTACTGAGGTGACCTATCGATGTGCAATCTCGACAAGGTATTGTACAGCATGAAACAGGAGCGGGTGCAGCAGCGGTTACAACAGGCCATAGCTACTAATGCCACTGCTAGTGGCAAGGAGAATCCCCTGCCTTGACGAGATTAGGACCGGACATATCCTGTTTCCACAGTCTAGAGATTTTCTGAAAGGGCATAAAGCAAACCGACTGACTAAATGGCATGTAACACGTTCTGCATGTCCATACGACTCCACTCAGTCATGACACGACTTGAAAACTCTCTAAGTACGTTGTTAAGGAGTCTGGTGCATAGCAGCCATGCCTGAAGTTGTAGCCGATGCCGTGGGAGACATTTTACGATATCATGTGTAGAAATTGCATCCAATACAAAGAGGCACATCATGCCCTCCACGACCAGAAGGAATTCAATAACTTGGGTAACACGCTGGAGTCCTACTTAAGCGAGTTCACCGCATTCGTGAAGGAAGCACAAAGCTTCACTGAGGATAAATAGACCCAGACCTCCCAGTACCCTAAGTGTTTGATGTTGGAGTACTTGCATAATGGTCTTTCCAAAAATAAGTTGAAGGAAAGACCACCATGAAAGCAACGGATGATGCTTGGAAAAAATGGAGGGTATTTTGTGACTACATGAGTGAAGTTTATTTGGCAAACCCGAAGTACTCCTCGAATGTACCGCCAAAAACGCATGCACAATAAGGCCCTGACATTTGTATGGATGCTATAGGAGCTGAAGGGATGGCCGAGGAGTGGGCTGGAATTTAGTGTAAGTAACCTGCAAACCCTCCAGTCAATAAGGCCGGTAGGCAAAAGGCCCCCGACCAAAAGCACGGCCACAAAAACAAGTTGTAGGCGGTGTGTGAGTGTCACAGCATAACATTTTGCAAAGAACTTCACCACAATTGCATGCCGTCTGGCCACTTGAAGGCTCATTTTTCTCAGGCTATTGGTGGTGGAAAGAGGTCGTGGTATTGGCTATAGTTGCAACACCTCGTGGGGATGGTGGAGCGGACAGTGTTGTGGACAGAGTCGTGGCCGCAGTAATGGGCTCGGCCGTGAAAACGGATAATGTTGTGGTACGGGTATTCCTCACCCCTGAGTAAATTTAGTGCATACCACTCAAGGAAAAAGCAGGATTGCAAATGGAGATTCATGTTTTCAGATGGGAATGTAAAGTATTTTGGATATCTCATGAGTTCAAAATTCTCAATTTCGTTCTCACCTCTAGTTTAATTGCACTCCACATTTGTTTATCATCATTGCTAACTAAGCCTTGAGTCTCTGGACAAGATGCACGACCGAACTTGCTTAGTGATGGTAACACCGACTACTATACAAAAATTGTGGGACATGGTGATTGAAGCAAATACCCTCCACGCAAAGAGCTCAATCAAGTTTGTAGTGACTTTGAACGACGATTTTGACCTAGTCAAATTTAGAGACCGGAAGGTGCTAGCTCGATTCACACATGGCCAGAAGATATAGATACGAGTAGGTGAATCATAGGAGTCATGGAATGTGTCGTATCAATTTTATGTTTAGAACAAATTTGACTTGTCTTCATCGAGCCCCTACACTCAAAATAGTGGAGGCAACATGACGATGCAGTTCAAAGGGCACCTAACCAGCACTCCCCATGTATGACCAATCACCTCACTCTTGAAACTGTGTATTGACAAATGTATTGGGTAGTGAACATATTAGTGAACATGGACTTCCAACAAAAACTAGTATATAGTACATATAATCCACGATAACTAACACCTTATACAAGGAATGTAAATGTGGGGTCTAGTGACATGAATTAATGCTGATTACTATTGAAAATGTTTGTACATAAGAATACACTTTTTGATACACCAATTGTCAAGTGTATGAATTTAGGGTGATTAACCATAACTCCATAAATGTGCTTGCTGACACTGAAGAGGATGACTCATTTGTTAGACTTAGCTTTACCTGACAAGTGGGTCTAAAGTATGAGCCACCAGCTCAGTCTCTACTAGAAATGTGCATAAATCACACAATTCCACTACAATCGGAGGCGACTCCGCTGTTTGGATCCATGTATCGCCTAAGTCCAACAGAAAGGTGAGAGGTTAAATACTATATCATAAAGTACCTTATGAAAAGGTGGATCAAGCATAGTAGCTCGTAATACTGTACATCGGTCCCTTTCATTAACAAAAAAGGACATTAATTGATGCATGTGTGTGGACTACTAGATGTTGAACAAGCAGACGGTAAGAATTTGATTCTCCTTTCCGTGATTTAATGACGTGTATCCAATAAGCAAACGTCTTTTTGTCCATGGATTTGTCTCAAGGGTACCATCAAATGTGAATCTCCGAAGATGATGTGCCTTAAAAAAACATCTCAGATGTAGCGGACCAAACCATGGTGGATTGATCGTACCCACCAAATGTTGGAAAAATTAGGTCATTCCTTCACCTTGCTAACTACTTTTCATAGTTCATGCAAGAGTATTCAACCTTGGTAGCTCCACCAACCAGGCTCACATCAAAGAACGTGTATTGGAAATGGATAGCAGACGACAACAACACTCTTCTAAAAGTTAAAGCACTTTCATCCACAACAACCTTCCTAACTTCTTTAGATCCATGGCAATCATGGGAGGTGCGATAAGATACATCTGTGGGAGGACTCTGATTAGTCATCATGCAGAATAGTCATTGAGTTGCATATGGGAGCTGAAATTACGTCCCCATAGAGACACGGTACATGACAAGTGATCAGACACTCCTCATTGTTGTACACACATTTAAGATGTGGAATTGTTACCTCGATGGCACTGAGGGGAGCATGATGGTCATGACCGATCACAATCCCATTGGTGTTTTCTCAAACGCAACTGAATCATTTAAAAAGACAGGTGCATTGGGGTGAAGGCATGAGCCAGTTCTTATTCATGTGGGTGTATCGTCGAGGACTCATCAACATTGCCGATCCACTAAGCAGAAAACCTGTAAAAAAGAAAACAACTTTTAAGTTCAATGAGTGTTTAATGGCCATTGCGATAGCTACAATGTAAACACTACAAGTTATTATTTTAAGCTACTCTACGGCAACCACCTCCATAGATTGTTCAGTACAATGCATTTGTAAACACGATCCGAATGGCTGACGTTGCAAGAATATATGAGCACACAGAACAAGTAATTTTTCTATATTTAGAAGACCTTTGGACACGGATTTCCTCCCAGTTCTTCGACTCGCCTATGATTGGTCAAAAGACAGGTTAGACACCCTCGGACCACTATTGATGGCCAAGATGGAGTGTCAACATCCGTAGGTATTACATGATATACAATCCATGCCTTTAGAAAAAATCTAGTTACAAAACTCCTTATGGAATCCTCCAACAACTTGTCATCACTGGGACGTCATGGGAGTGCACCAGCATGGACTTTATTACTGGTCTTCTGGACACGGCCCATGGCCATGATGCACTACTATTGATTGTGAATATTCTCACAAACATAACACATTCCATTCTTACAACCACTAATATGAACACACAAGACACCACTTCTCGTTTCTTTGAGAGTATCATGAAACACCATGGCTTGCCATTGCACATTATCTCCAATTGAGACACAGAATATTCTAGTGCGTTCTTGCAAAAGATGTACGAGTGGTTTGATATTGAGTCTCAGATGTTCACGGCATTTCACTATAAAACTGACGGAGAAACAAAATTCATTAATCAGAATCCACACAAGATGTCTCGCATGTACGTCGACCATGCCATGAATGACTAGGAATAATTCTTGATACCAGTAGATTTTGCGGTCAACAACTCAATGACGGGGTTCATACCATTCGAGGTGAACAATGGCTGGCATCCGGTGATGTCCTCTTCATTGTTGAAGAGTGAGAGTACAGAAGGATGGGTCCACTTGCTCAAGCCTTTGACAAGCACATAGTTGCCTTGTCATATGCAGAGCGTTATCTTTTGGTGGCTCATTGACAAAAAAAAGGGATATACAGAAAAATGTTGATGTGAGGTCTCCTTCGACATCGATGACAAGGTGTTGCTTAACAATAAGAACATTCCGTTGAAGTTGCCAGGATCATGAATACTTCTACTTAATTGGATTGGGCCATTTCCTTTCATTGCACACATGGAGCCAGTGACGTACCGATTGCTACTTCCGTCGATTATGAAGATACATGAAATTTTTCCATATGAGCCTGTTGGCACAAAGAACCGTTCAACCACCGCAAGCAGTTCTTGCTACCAACGGCGAATACAAGAACCTTAGCATACTCCGACACCAAGAGGGTACACTACGATCACTGGTTTTTGTTGAATACCTTGTTCATTTAGCCCGATGTGGACCTTAAAATAATTCATGGGAGCCTGAATCAAGCTTGCTCCGTAGCATGGTCAGCAAGTACTGGAGTGAGTTGTTCCCTTGTATACATCGGCGCGCTATAAGAGGCACCATGTAAATGCAGATTTAATGAACAATATTCTCGCAAGGTGGCATTCATAGAGAGCAACTATAGGAGGTTAAGGAAGCCCACTATGGTTGTCGCGTAGATGCTCTTGCCTGAAACGGGGAGGCCACTAGCCGTACTAACCAACAAGCTATAGTTTATGTCAAATTTTTGTGCGTGTATTCATGTTTAGCTAGTGATTTTTTTTTTTTTTCACAAAGTTCATGTCTCACTATCAAGCACTCCTACTTGTAGGGCATGAACCGGGACGGTTCATTATAAGCATGGAGGAATGTAGCGGGAAGGACAGTTCTATCCTCCCACCTCACAATAGCGATGGGTTGGTTTGTAACCACCCTTCACAATTGCAAGGAATGGCTGATGGCCAGCCACTTGCTAGTTGCTGGCTAGCTGGCGCCTGGGTGGCTGAATGGCCAACAGAAATTCAGTTGACCGACCGGCTGCGCTTCAGCTAGCACCAGTCATCCATTGTAGTCATGGCTCAATTGGCTGTTGACAAGCCACAAGGGCCTCAAGGGCGAGGCCCATTGCCTCTTGTCCTCGTGCTCACACGTCCTCCTTGTCAACAAGAGCATGTGAGGAAGAGGGATAAATAAAGCAAGGAAGAATGAGAGATAAATTAGGTATCTGGTACAAAATCACTAAGCGTTCTTGGCATGCAGCAATTTCATGCCATCGCGTAAAAAACAGATATTGAGCTCGTTCAAAACAAATTCAATTTTGGAAGTCATAAAACTCGTGTCATGACAAGTTGTAGATAATGTCCCTATTGTTCGAGACCTAGCACAATGGGTAAAGGTAGAACCAGAAATGGGCCTCCGGAGACTCAAAACATTCGAGTCACTATGCACGGGTCATTGATGACAGTTACCCCCAGAGTGATGCCGATAGGAAAACCTCACTAACGAGCTCTAGTGTAATAGTCATGGGATGTTTTGTGACTAACTATGGAATCCAAAGGTGTAGGCCCTCAGAATAGTCAGTCCAAGAAGGAGTAGCAAATGGTAACCTCAGCCATTTTGGCTGACACAAACTGCGCCACAAATGGACATAGTTGTCACAAGGCATATTTGCAAAATATGCAACCTAAAAACCCTATCATTCCACGTGGCAGAGCCACGTGGAAACAAAACCCTAGCAAGCAACTAGAGTGGAGGAGGAGTGACACGGTGGATCTTCCATCGGAGTACTCCTCTTGCCTTAAATCCATGTAAACCGTGTTTTCCGGGCTAGGGTCGATCCGGACTCTAGCTCGTAGATTATTTGATTGCCGCGGAAACCCCAGGAGACTAGAGTTGAGTCCTTGAAACACACCGTAAATATTTGTGGACCATTTTTAATCCTAAAAATGGTCCATACGCTACATTCCTCCCCCTTTGCTCCAAACCATTCCGGTTCATCCTTGCTCATGGAGGTTTGATCATTTGCGTACTTCAAGATGTAATCTATGCAACAAAAACATGCATACGAGCACAATTGTGAACTCGTGTCATCTGCAACTATGTTGCGTCACGTTCATGCACAATCAATCATGCACGCGCGTGGTTTTTATGATTTTGATCATCCACGTACAACATTCCATGTTGATCACGTATTCACATGGCTCTCACCAAAATGAGACATGTACAATCCTTGTACGTTCTTCATAAGTGTTGGTGAGTCTTCACCAAAGACTTCTCACACGTGTATGGTCGATGCATGGTCGATGCATGGTCGATGCCTTTTGGGGCATACATTGTCAACAATGTCTTCCCAGTTTGGAAGAGGGTACATAGGATGAATTTTTCCACATTCCATGTGGTACGTATTGAGCAAGCTGATGTGGTAATGCGTCCTCTTCCTTTGCAAGGAGCGTCCCTGCGACCAATTAACCGGGCATCCTCGCAAAAACTGTTCAGGTCCGCACAACACTTCCCATGTCATTTCGACATGATCTCTTTCAAGGGGTTATTGCCGAGGTGGTACCTCCCTATAACATTATCAATGTGTGTAATCCAAGATCCGGAAATCAGTCCTCTTGGTTTGCATCCACGTGCTCATCACCACGCGTAGGTCTACTAGACCTCTTTCAGCACCTGTGGCTTGGTTGGCGGAACTCAACCGAGCTCCACTAAGCCCAAGCAACTTGCATGCTAGCTTTTTCCTTAGGTTTGGGAGGCACCAAGATTCTGAGACATTGTTGCTGAGCACACATGTATTTCTGGTCAAAGATTACACTCATCTTTGAAGGAGGCGGCATTGGTCGTCTGGCATGCCCAATTTCCGTCAAAGTCCATCATTGGACACGACAATGCTCCGACCTAGATGATCTTGGTCTCAACCATCATCTCCTCATTTCTGTCTGAAATGGGTACCACAGGCTGCCGCTCATGTCTCTCTCGAAAGCACACTGCTTTTGAACTAGGTTAGCTGAGACAACCAATCTCAACAACCATGGATTATTTCCACAAATGAAGTGTTCATCGTACAGTATTCAGCAAACGCGTGTACCATGATTATAATACTTCCAATACAAGTTGGAAAAACACCTTTCAGGTGTCCATTCCATGTGACTGAACACATCCAAATCACATCTGGTGGTCGTGGAACTACAAGTTCCTAAGTATTTTACGATTATGTAATTGCGTCCAAGGGTTCCATTCAAGAACCTATCAATGGATTGTGTTTTCCAAGTTGCAACAATCTGTGCTGCTTAAATATCTTCTAGTCTATGCATTTAGTACTTTTACTCAATAGAGTATTCTTCATGTGCCTTATCCATGGCACTTGTAGAGGGTATTGTCCTCATCAACGGACATCTGAAAAACCACCAAAATCCTTGATATTACTTCAGCAACATCCAAGAACGTATTGCACTTGCATTCTGTAATGTATGTTAATTAAACCATCCCCAAAACCAAGGGACTTGAGTTGTTTCACCATGGCCTTTGGGTAAGTGAAGCATGGTTCGACTACACTGTAGTCATCATGATCTTTTTCGGAGATTGGTTTTGTTCCAAGAAATCAGATGTTTGATTTTCCTTTTTCACATCGATATTGTTTAGGGGGTACTGTACCATACCTTTGGCATGGTCAGAATTCATTCGCATGATGCTTGAAGAGCGTGACATACACCACTAGTGTACCGTGTCATGGTGCCATCAACTTTGAGACGTTTCTTAAAATATCAAAAGAATCTGATAAGAGATATCATTTCTCAAGGGCCATCTTGAAGAGTCCTTTTCACATCAACATTTAGTTACGACACACTGGTCGTTACTTTGTTTCAATGTTGATTACAACTCGGAAGGTGGTCGGTCGGACCACCAAGATGTAGGTGCTAACACACTATTAGTTTAAAGCTATCGGCTTATACATCGTCTGCAGGGTCATAAGCTTTGATCGCAAAACCTAGACCTTGACGTGATCCCAACTATGTCGTAGTTCACTTGTAGAAATCTATGAGATCATCATAGTTATCTGGAGCACCATTGGTAGAAAATGAGTGTCTCTCGTTTTCTCTTGAAATGGATTATCACCAAACTCTGGATGAACTCATGTCATCGACATCGGTTCACGTACTTTTTTCCATCAATATCCATGATGTGTTCACCTGTCTAGTGATGATAGACTGAAGGTGTCACCTTCAACTTTATTTATTTTTGACATTTGGTCCATCTCATCATGTTCCAGAAGCGACTCTTGCGATCTTCAACCACCACATTGCGGCATCTTAAGTTGTTGAGGACCCATAGCAGATTCTTTGCCTCTCTCAAGTGCATTTACAACCCCAGTGACATTGATCTCCGTCCTTAGAACGGGGTTTTTGGTACACTCATTTACCTTTTCATCGTCGGTATTGTTCGGGTACCACGATTTGTATCCATCACTTACCAAGTGAGAGGGACCTAATGGTTTTTCCATTGATCGTTTTTCAAGCATATCATCCTTGGCACGTTCAATCACAGACTGATGTTTGCATCGGCCATGACTAATGATGCACAGAACCTCGTAAGGAACTGATGCATCTAGTACACACTGTGTACAGGCAGCACACTGCCAATCCTCGAGGATTGAAGTCAGCGTGCTAACAAACCAGGTCTGTTTTAAATTTTGTGTCATAGTCATGACACGGACTTAGTCATGAAATGATCTCATTTACCATTGAACATTACAGCGCAATAGGACGTGCGAATGTCGTAGCACACGTCCTGCGCATACCAAACTCCTTGTTTGGTAAAATGGTGTCGCCATTTTTATCGTCAGCTTTTTGAATTGTCACAAAAATGTTGTGATTATTCGTCCGTCCCACTTATCCATTACTTGATGTCGTGATTGATGCACCAACAGTTATGGATAAGGTTTTTCTTTGTGCATGTTGTGCACGTTTTCCACGCATACCGAGTTTTCCATTTCACGTGGCTGAAGTACCATGGTATGAATCACATACCTTGACCCATTGACAGGAGGGTTTTCTACGAGACTTGGTCATGGTGCTCTGACCTCCTACGGTCATGCAAGCCATGCTTGTTTTGGAACTAGTGCTCGACCGACTGGGCTTTTGTAGCACGTTCCATTTATGGATGCGGAGGAGTTCATCAACCTTTAACATGGTCCAAAATTGAGGAAATCGTCCTCGTCACACATGTAATTTATCTGTTTAAAATTGGTTTGTAGTTCTTTTGGAAGTAACTTTCCAAGTTGCTACCGGTAGGACAAAGTTTCTTACTTCGAATGGCCATCATTGTCGGTGACGATCACAATCGACGTGTTGTTGTTACATCGTTCGTATGTAAAAATGATCACCATAGCCGTCCGTGATTGTTCCGAACATGCTCTTTGATTCTCTATGTGAAGAATTCGACAGTATGATCATCCTCGTCGAGATGCCTTGCTAACGATAAAAGACGTGTTTCTGGTGCTTCAAACTACGCGCTTGACACACTTGCCCATATAACCAATTTGTGCATAGGTCGTATACTTTCGACTGGTGGTACATCGCAAGCTAGCTTGACGAGGCAACGAGTTGGTTAGTTCTTGCTAGTTGATATTACGGGGTGCTATCGGCACTAAGGCTGCACACCGAATCTGGTTCGCGAATCTGAGGCTGGATTCGGATTCGTGAGACCGAATCCAGTCCTGGATTCGGATTCGCGGATCCGAGACCCGGATTCACAAATCCACCTGGATTCGTGAATCCTCCGAATCCGGTGGGAATTGCTCGCTAGCTGTTGATAGTAATGTTTTCAAACCACGAATCAGAACTGCCACGAGAGAACAAAGAAAGTAACCTCATTATATAGTTCGTCAATCTTGGCTGATGAGGAGGATGTGCAGTGAGGTTGTTCATGGCAGTGCGCATCCTTGGCATGCTACAGAACAACACGTGGCTAGTGTCACGTGGTGTTATTCTTTGGCCATCTTGCTTTGGGGACAGAACAAGAATTCTTTTGTACCTTCTCATGGCGGACTCGTCAGTAATTGTGGAGTGCCACAATTTTCTGTGCGCTCCTCGTGCGACGGTTGTGCGCTTAAAAAAATGCACGCCAGAAATTGCACGCTGCTACTCCAAAAGTAAGGCCCTTTCTATTCTCATCGCAATCCCTTTTTCAAAGAGAGAGAAGTAGTGGCATGATGAACTAAGGCCCTCGGATCGTCCGATCGAACGGACGGCGGGAAACAAGTTCACAAAGAGAAAGTCTTTTGTCCATGTTGTATTGTTTTGTGTGCTCACAAATTCAGTCATGCGAACATTGTAAATAGAGGAAGATGTACCTCCCCACGATAAACAGCTTTGCACAATCGAAGCTGTCGATGATCGTTCGATTCGGTGATCTGACACCTTAGTTGTCTTTTCTCATATCACCAACTATCATACCCACGAACAGCCAATTGCAGAAACCCAACCTTAAAAGTGCAAGGAGTAGTGAAACATTTGTTTGCTCAGAAAACAGCACCCGTTCTGAATGCATGAAAGCACGTGACACGTTTCTGAACGTACACAAGAGGTTGGATAAAAGGTTCTACCTGACAGCAAACTGGCTGTGCGCTGTGAGGCTGTGACGCAACCAAACCTGAATGACACTCGCGGCCATGCGAATGGCCAAGGATTTCCATCAAACGCTCGCGTAGCCTCAGCGAGAATGCCTGTGAGCATCGCAGAACTCCAGAACACGTCGGATTTAGGCCACACACGTGTCATGAGTGTGCCAGCTCGTACATACTTGGAACATGCATGATGGGGGATTTGGCCATTTTGACGAACGGCGACCTGAAGGTCCGAAGCTTTGAAACTTCGGATCTCAAGATTGCCGCTCGGCAGTCTGAGCAGCGGATATGTTCCTCCAAGTAAAGGAATTTTTGTGTCCACCCCTCCCTCCCCCCCTCTCCCCAGGATTCGATTCTGGATTCCCGAATCCCCAAATGAGACCCACCCCTGGATCCGGATTCGTGAATCCGGATCCGGATTCGGGATTCATGAATTGAATTCACGAATCCTTGGATTCGTGTGCAGCCTTAATCGGCATCCATGTTATCATTGCAACTGGCATCTTAGTACATGTGTTGTTCCATAAAAACTAGCATAGCAAGACCAACCAGAAATCATGGTCATAGTACATTCAGCAATCGTATCAATGGTGCATTCGGCACCCATGACAAAAGTGCAACCCGTTGCTTTTGTCAATCGTGCGATCGGCGTTTATGACAACAGTGCATTCGACACTCGTGTAAGGGGTTTTGACGACGCACTCGTCGTTCATATATTCAAGGCTCATGAAAATTGTGCGTTCGGCACTTGCGTGAATGCTACGATTGCATTTTCCATGTTGGTCATATTCTAGATACAACCGGCACTTGTCAATCGACCATCACGCGTGGATTTTGACCATTGTATTTGTGTTTAGAGTGCAATCGGCACTCACATTCTTGTTTTGTCAAACCTCATTCACAGATAAATTATCCAAAATTATTGGTGCAATCAACACGCACGTGGATACACAATCTGTAATTGTGTTGGTCATACCTCGGTAGACCATGAGCAGTGCGTTCGGCACTAGCATCATGGTTGCTTTTGGCATCCGTGATTAAAGTGGAACTAGCAATTTTTCAGTGGTGTGTTTGACACTGAGAAAATTTTGCAACCATCCCTTATTCTGTCGCCCGTAGTGCCATCGACACTTACGTCGATGATGTGGTTGGCGCTGTGTACCTGTGTAATCGACACTCGTTTTATGCCGTCTCCACATCTCACATTGTTGTAACGAGTAGGTAAGTTGCCAAGTGGCCATAGTACTACCGGTGCTTTTGTCTGTTCATCAAAATCAAGAATTCGTCTCGATGTGCGTCACCATTGTGGTTCTGCAACCCGGTGCCGTAGTAGCTCTTTTGCACAAATAGAATTATTTAGCGCATGTACGACCAACGTTGAGCCATATCGTAGCTTTGAAGGGTAAGCCCTTTCGGGTTTTCTCACAAAATATCCCAAACTTTGAGGTCGATTCACAAACATTGAGGTACTTTCGGTGCTAAACTTTTGTTCTTGAAGCATTTCCAATTGAATTCCGTTCAGGATAGGGAAAAGTGTCGGTTTTCCTCCTTTTTGTGCTTTGTAATGGAACAGACAAAAGAAAACCAAGACCACTGGTTTTTTAATGATCTCAACTAGAGATCTTAGATTTCTTCGTCGAAATCCATGATCAACTTGACCACACACTTGGGTTCTACAACAAAAGTTTTCACCGTTTCAAACTTTTTTAACACTGTTGGCATAGAATTCCTCATGAAATAAAATTTTGGCATGTCAAGTGCCTCTTTTTTTGTTGTTCAATGTTTGGAATCTTCCGAGCGTCTTCCCAAATCACCTGGTGGTGTGTTGGAAAAACTTTCGGTCTTCCCATTTTTCCATGGCCAGGAAAGCGGTATAGGAAAATAATTGAGAACTTCTCAATTTTAGAGCTCAGAATGAGCTCCATGATGCATTTCACGGCAGTCAAAACTGGGTTCCCACGTCGATATTATCTCCGTTTATCCCCGCCTAGCCTAAGGGTCCGGAGAGAGGAATAAGAAGAAATGTCAAGGACTTGGTCTCACAACATGCTTTTCCGTTGTCTCATGCTTTCTGGCTGCTCCACACACACACACGTCAGAAGAGCTTCCATAACAGATTATGACTGCTGAAATGAAGACCGTGGAATTGGACAAATGTCCCCTCCCTCACTTCGGCACCTGCGTCGTGGGTGAAGGGAAGCGCCTTGGAAGCTTCTCTTCTGCGTGGGAGTAGGGTAGAGGGACCCCTTCTCCCACTTGGCATCCATCTGCCGCCCTCATACCCTCTCTGGCATCGTCTATGCTCCAGAGGCAAGGGAGGGGGTGGGTAACCGTTCCCCTCTCCCTCTCTGGTACCTTCGGTACCTGAGAGATGAGGGAGGGGGGTGTCACCGCCCCCTCTCCCTTTCTGGCACCGTCGGGGTTCGAGAGGCAAGGGATGAGGGGGGTTATTGTCCCCTCTCTATCTCTGGCACGTTCGGCGCTTGGGAGGTGAGGGAGACGGGGATCATCACCACGTCTCTCCCTCACTGGCGCTGTCGACGCTAGAGAGGCGAGGAAGGGGGTTTAACCACCCCCGTCCCCTCTATAGCGCCGTCGGTACTTGAGGGGCGAGGCAGGGGGAGGGGGGGTACTGCCCCCCCTTCCCTCTCTGGCGTAGCCGGTGCCTCAGAGGCAAGGGAGGGGGTATCTATCACCCCCTTTCTCCTTCTTTGGCACCGTCGGTGCTGAAAACAAGGGAGGCAGAAACACCATCCCCTCACTCCATCTCCTTGCTCCGTCGGTGCTCAAGAGGAGGGGAGGGAAGAGGGACAATCTTCCCCTCTCCCTCCTTGGTGCCGCTGGTGTTGAGGGGAGAGGGAGAGGGGAACATTATTCCCTCTCCCCCTCGAGCACGGTCGGCGCGTGAGAAGTGAGGTAGAAGTACATCTCTTCCGCTCCCCCTCTCTGGTGCAGCCAGCCCTTGAAGGGTGAGTGAGGGGACAGAAGCACCTCCTCTACCGGGGGAGAGGAGAGTGGGGACCCACTCTCCCTCCCTCTCTCTCATCATCCTCCGCTGGGAGGCAAGCGGTCAGACCGGTGTGGACTACCGGCCAGCCCGTCGACCGACTGGTTCTCGGTGCCTCAGCCATCGAGGCCAAGTAGCCGCCGGTGGGACGGCGTTTCTCACAGTTTGTTTTTGTTTTTGATTTTTTGCGCTCCCGACTAGGGAGTAAGCTCGACCGGAGCTTATGCGCAATCTAATAGGCTGTGTTGGACGACGGGCGACGTTCGGCCATAGAGACGAAGAAACCATCGTTCTCAGCCACAACGACGGGCAACGTCACTCAAATAATTGATCCAACAGACAGTCGAAACCGGCTCCACAGATTCTTTGCAGAAGCCGGCTCTGATGGCAATGTAAGAGCCGTGGGTTGTTTTGTGACTAACTGTGGAACCGAAAAACGTAGGCCCTCAGAATAGTCAGTCCAAGAAGGAGTAGCGAATGGTCGCCTCAGCCATCTTGGTTGAGACGATCCGCGCCACAAACGGACATAGTCGTCATAGGGCATATTTGCAAAACATACGACCTAAAAACCCACTCCTCCTCCACTCTAGTTGGTCGCTAGGGTCCTGTTTCCACGTGGCAGAG
The DNA here is from genome assembly GCA_023375785.1 of Penium margaritaceum. NCBI lineage: Eukaryota > Viridiplantae > Streptophyta > Zygnematophyceae > Desmidiales > Peniaceae > Penium > Penium margaritaceum. The sequence continues at coordinate 27,961 of SZWC01008261.1, forward strand.
CCACGTGGAAACAGGACCCTAGCGACCAACTAGAGTGGAGGAGGAGTGACGCGGTGGATCTTCCATCGCGTCACTCCTCTTGACTTAAATCCACATAAACCATATTTTCCGGGCTAGGGTCGATCCGGACTCTAGCCCGTATATTATTTTACGACCGCGGAAACCCCGGGAGACTAGCCTTGAGTCCCCAAAACACACCGTAAATATTTGTGGACCATTTTTATTCCTAAAAATGGACCGTACGCTACATCTAGACACAATTCTACAAACTCCGTCGAAAACTTCCATGTAGGAGCAAGAGTCTCAGCAATGTTCAGGCCAAGTTCCAACTCCTCCACAGAAATGGACATTTGAGAATGATGTCATGTTCAGTTCAATCCGGTGACGGGCTGTACAGTCCTAATCACGTGTATTCAAAATATAACATCAGTTATGCACACTTGGATCGCGATAATGTCCACGTTGCCAGGTATTACACACCTGACCACGTACCGGTGTTGCAGATGTCGTTGAATTCTATGAGAAACTAGGAAATGGATCACACAAATTCTCGAATTCAAGGATCCAAATTTCAATGAATTCTATGACATAGGAACAAACAAGTAATTCTAACCAGAAAATGTAGTTTACATCAGGAATTCATTATTTGATCGGTCCCTTTCTACTAATTCAAACATCAGGGGGGTGTCGTCAATTTTCAGACAATAACTATGGATCAACACTATTGAAAGAATGTTTGAATAAATGTTCATCGTAGTGGAAGCAAATTGGCTATATTTTAATGTCAGTAAATTTTACTCAGCAGAATATTCATGCTCAGAATGAGGTTTGAGTGAAGTAAATGAAGGTTTTTTTTCCTCAAAACGCATTGTTCTTATAGTACCCACGCAAAAGTCTTGTGCTTCTTTTTTTACACGATGTCGCAAAAGCAAGTAGTAACTGCTTAGTAGTTGTGGTAGGATTTGCGTACCCCTCTTACTTTGCCTTACCTTGCCACATCTCCTAGCTCTCTTTCATTGGAACGTTTGTAAGCAGAGAGTCATGCTTGGTGAAGGGACTGAAGGTGTGGAGATGACATGGATCGAGGGATGGGAGAGGGACTGTGAGGTTGTGATAGTTACATAAATTGATAGATTGTGAAGGTGGTGAAGTTGAGTGGTGTTAAGATGTATGTAGCGGTTATGACTCCAATTCCTACACAAATGTTGTCGTCGGAGTTCATGCAATGGTGTCTAGACCTCACTCGAGGGTTTTCTACCTCCACTTATTTCTGAGAGCTATCATCATCAATAATCCTATGCAACGAGACTTGAATATTTTCAGTATCATGATCTCCAAATCCTCTTTTATCTCGCCCTCTCAATCTGGGTCCCAAACAAGGGAGGTTGATCCCGAACTGGTAAGTTTGCATGCGTTTTGTGCAATGAACCTGAAGTTTGTGCTAGTCAAAGTTCACGTGTTTTGTTGATGCAACGCCAAGAACCCGTTACGCGCGAACACATCTGGCGATTTTGTGCCATCATATTTCTTGTTTCTATCACACTCTTTCATTTTCCTCTCTCCTCAACCTCTCTTGTCCTCTAGCCAAGAAGGGGCAAGCGATAATGAGGACGTGAGGCCACCAGTCTCATGCTTGAGGCCATCCTCACCTATTGGCCACGAGTGGAGCCACCAACTTGATTGGCGGATGGTGATTGGTCGACACACGGCCTATGTGAGTAAGGGTTGACAATACAAAGTGAATAGATAGATGGTGGAGGTGAGGAGGGAGACTATTGGTGAGATGTGTGGAAGTGTTGTAGGCAACATTATGAACAACCACTGTGAGGTTGGCTGTTGCTCACCAATTCGCAACAATGAATCCATGTAAAGTGACAACATTCATGAAGATATGAGAGTGAAGAATGAGCTCACGAGTTGTTTTGACAGTTACGCCAAAATACAACGCTTGCGCTTGACATGATCGTGAAGAGATCTTGGATGAGCTTGGCAATGTCGGACCTAACATTCTTGGAAATTTAAAATGGTTGTCATCTTTTCTACGAGCTCTCTTCCTTTCCCGAGTCCCCATTCTTTGTTAGGCGTTCAAAGATTCATTGTTATTACCTATTTCATCGTCATGAAGGCTTCATTTTTCTTTATGTCCATTTTTATCATCGCGCCAGCTGTCTAGAATAAAACAATCTAAATGTATGAAACGCTTAACAAGACGTATTTCTTATGGAGCTCTTTAGGAGGATAAATAGTAGTGATGTGCCCACAATTGTTTTTGCAGAAAACCCAGGCAGCAGGTTGGGGCAGCATGCGTTGTTGATGCAGCGTGCGGGCTTCCACGCTCGTTGCTTAAGTCTGCTGCCCAGTCGTTGTTAAGTCGTTGCTCAGTCTGCTGCTCTAGAGTCTAAGTCTGGAAGCTCTCGGTTAATTACTCAGAAACGCGCGCGCCAGTGTTAGCGCCAGAAAGCACCTAAAAACTGAAAGTGACTTATTAGGAATGAAGAATGAGCAACAATGGGATGCCCCTCCAAGTTCTAGCTCCCCCCCACTAGTGTAGAACTTGTTACTCAGCTAACCAGCCAATCAGAAAATAGTCCTAGACCTATTTTGTGGCAGGCAGGGTTTTCTCGGTGAGCCCTGCCAGACGCCCGACAGCCCAAAACCCGGGCGTCGTCCGTTTTGCCTGAAAACTAGACCATACCATAATACCAACACTGTGAACGCAGTCGTGCGGTCAGAATCAGCTAGAAAAATAGGAGCAAAGAGTTATGGCTGCCCGAACCCAGGCAGTGCCTATGACAGTCAGCGATGCCAAACAGTGCCATACTGGTCCAGCTTGTGTTCGTTGGTGCGATAGGTGTCGGTGGCCATTGGTCTACTATCCAGCTTCAAGTCAATTTTGTGATCAGATTTGTGATGAGGTGATAGCTCTCAGGGAAGTTCATCAGGAGGAGCTCCTTCAAAATCCTCAATTAGTGGTGCAAAATCCTTGGGTACGGATGAAAACTTCCCTAGTGTTTAGGCCAAGGACGCTATTGAGCTTGTTGCATCAGCTGGTGCAAGTTCACTCCTCTTGCTTGGTCCCATGTGGATGAGCCATGGGTGAGCTCCTGAGATCTCAGAGTTTGATGGCGGGTACAAAGGAAACCAAGTGGAGATACTGATGAGGGTGCAACTAAGAGGTTGCAAGAGTCAAACCAAAGTTTGCTTTCCAGCTTGTTCAGTCATTCTGACCCGAAATCAGTTGACACAAATTCTTTAACCGGAAAGCAGTTTCACCATCTACCCCTGTCCTTCATTTTCCCCAACTCCTTCAATTTTTCTCATGACATCTCTCCCTCTTCATTGGTGTTAGCGCTTACAACAACCCCTCAAATATGTCCAAGAATTACACGAGTCTAGCACAGCCCTTTGTCCTGTTGACTGACGGAGTTGATCTCCATTGGAGTGGATGTCTCTGACGACCTAGCATTTCTGCCACCATAGTATGCATTGTGGATTTGGCATGCCACCCATTGGATTTTTGGAATCCAGCATTGTTATTGGAAGTTTCAATCCTGTCAGCTGCTACAATCATTAATAGAGGGTCAACCTGGATGCCGAAAGTTACAATTGCCCGTCCAACGTTGTGTTTAAGACCATTTTTGCAATGGAAATAGAGTGCATCCGTGGCATTGATGCTGCGAGTAATAAGCTCCTGGAACCTTTGTGTGCACTCTGCCACACTGGAGTGTTGACATAGCTAATACAGTTGAAGAAAGTGCATCCGAATTTGGGTTCAGCTGTCAAAGGTGTGCAAGAACCGTACACACAGACCACAGACCTTAGGCACCGCATGATGTTGCAGACGCAATGCCACAACCAGACACAGCGCTAGGTGCATCTAGACAGCATCTACAGTGGCAGTGACCGTCGGCGGCCCGATCGCCGAGGAGGCTTGCTGATGGAGGTGAGCGCATCAGGAGGCTCTAGCGAATGATGAGTGGGCCTCAGCGCGCGCCGACTCCACCGAGCGACACTCCAACGGCATCGAGTCTCGCCGTCAGTTATCTGCACGCCGATGTACACAAGCCGGGAGGACACAACAGAGTACAATGAGAGATGCACGAAAACCAACACTTTATGCTAGACCTTTGCGCTGTTCTGATTCTTTATATTCCCTTTGTTCACATCCTTGCCTCCCTCCCTCGCTTCTCGCCTCCCCCACTACCCCACGCTATCTTTAGTTGTGAGTGGTCCTGCTACATGAACTACCTACATCGTCAACGATTAGGGTATTGTGTTGGTGATGCAAGCGGTAGTTCAGCTAAAAATGACTGCCATAACGTTCGACGTCATTCGAAGAGGGCTTTTTTACCCTTTATGTGTAGAGATGGCACAGCTCATTGTTGGTATTCGAATGAAGGTACAAAATTTGAATTACAAAGATTGTATAAAAAATGAGAAGTGAAGGTATTTATAGAGCGCTTCAAAATCGAGAAAGAGTAATCTAGACTTTTTTCACCATAGTAGACCAATTCCATGAATTTTTTAGTATCTCTTCAAGTGATTCACCCATCGTTGAGGAAAATGAGACCGATTTATGGGGTGTGGGATATTTATCATTTCAGTTTCAACAAAAGAAGTAACAACATGCTCTTTTTTAGCATCCTTAGCTTGGAGAACACACATGATGTGCACTTATCACGACGAAGCATGTTTCTATTGTGCAATGGAATATATATGATATCATTGGATGTCGATTCAATTATTGAGGTTAGGATTGTGGGAGATGAAAATTTCTTGTAGTGGAGATTTTGAGACGAACTTGGGATCAGTGAACAAATCAAGTATGATTTGACTAGTTCCAAAAAAACCAAACATGGCTCATTTCCTCCACTTTCACAGTCAAAAGTGGAAAGAAAGCATGTATTTTCCTCCAATCATTCAAATAATACTTGATTTGTCGAATCTTCCGCTTTATTTTCCTCATGTTTTAACTAAGTTGCGGGTTACCTTTATCCTCAACTATCACCCTCTTGAGGAAGCACCCAGATCTTTACTCTGTATTAGATTAGCTCCTAATCATCGGGTAATGGAGACCTTTTTCAACGCTCTCTTCCCTAGTATTCCCCTCACGACCCCGGAACTACTTCTGGGTCCCATAAAGCCCAAATTTTTTAATGCTGCCTGGTTCATCTTCCGTGCTACCCTGTTCCACCTTATATGGCAAGAACGCTGGGCAGGCCCAACCTCCTCCCCTTCTGCTAAGTTCATTGCCACATTTGTAACAGCCTTCCAAAAACACATATGGCTCGTTTGCACACTGCTTTCTAGAAAGAACTCAAGGCGCACACGTGCAAAACTCAAATCCGTTGAAGACGACTTTGCCTCGGCCCTCATCTCTAATTTCCGTCTCCACAACAAAGACTGCCGGCTATCTTTAAGCTCTCGTTTCACCCTGTGGTGGAAGCATCCTGACCTCTACCCTCCGCCCTGATTTCCAGACCTGGGGGGCCGGGTTAAACTCCCGGGCTTCTTTGGTGCTGAGGTAGCCCCCTCGCCTCAGTCGGTTACCACCAGGGGCAAAAACAAAAAAAAATCATCGGGGGTCGGGTTCAGCCCCGGAAATTTTTTAATGCTGAGGTACCCCCCCCCCCCCCCCCCCCCCC
>SZWC01008261.1:67884-85654 GCA_023375785.1 Penium margaritaceum
GCAGGAGTGGCTTAGCAGGACCTATGTATGCAAAATCAGAATTGCCTCCTCTGGTGATGTTCTCAGGACGCCACACCTCTTTCTCTCATTGGCATGTGCACGCCGACAAGGGCGATGGTACTTCTCGGTTGCCCGATCGACACTTTTGCCATTCAGGCCAGCCGGCAGCAGGAGTGCCAGATTTGCCGCTCATGCCGAACGCGTGGGCAGCCATGACGTTGCAGCAACTTTGTGCCATCCCGCAGGTCGACTTCTGGATCCGTGCTCTCCCTTCTACTCCCCCTTGGCTGGACACTCCGAGCCAATTTCATGAAACTGTCTGGACGGTGGTCCTGGGCATTCTGGAGCTCACTCGCGCACCGCACCGAACTGAAATGGGGGATTTCCACATCCTCGTCTGGCGGCAGACGCGACTTCGCTTCCGCGACAATGGCTGTGGATTGTTCGGCGCACGCTGTCGAGCTCCCTTGGCGTACGTTGCGGTGTCGGCAAGACTGCTACCGGATCTCCTAACACTTTCGGCCGGCTACTTCCCGCTCTCGCCACACCATCCCTCTTGTATCCTCTTTGGGGCATGACAGATGCCCTTCTTCCGTCCGCGGTACAGGCTCGCCTCCCCTCCTCGTCAGAGCTGCAGAAGAGACCCCCTGCGACATCTACCAGTAGCTCAGCTCCAACCTTCTTCCACGACCTCCGTTACATTTGTTTACATCAATTTGAGCGCCCGGGGTCAAGTTTTGGGCTACTGCCTAGGAGGATCAAGTCTTTACACGCACTGTGCCACACTATCACGGGCCTTCTCATCGCTTCACATCCCACGTTTGGCTGCAAACTGCTTGCCGACGGAATCGTTGAGTGAGCTGCCGTCGCTAAGAAAAATGGAGAGGACCCGAACTAGTTCTAGGGTCAGTACTTTTCAAAGGAAAGGTACAACTAATTTCCGTTCACTAGCTAATATGTCAGAACACATTAACGGGACAGTCCCAGAACAAAAATAGTTATTTCCTTTCCGCACTTAGCTAGTACGGCAAGTACTAAAGCCCCACTGCCGCGGTGCCCTAGCACCGGCGGATAACATTGCTGCCTAAACCCGATGTGAAGTCTGACGACTTCGCATCGGGTGAAGTAGCGAGCTCACTTGGATTGAGCGTGCTTGCCAAGGGTGCATCGTCGCATAAGCAACACTAAGCCATCAAGATGACAAACATGGAGTCGGTTCACACCCGAAAGCATTTCAGTAAACATTAGAGAAAATTCTTCAACACGGGGATGTAGCTCAGATGGTAGAGCGCTCGCTTAGCATGCGAGAGGTACGGGGATCGATACCCCGCATCTCCATTGTCTTTTACTACCCATCTATTTTTTCGCCCCTGGCCCGAGCTGAAGGAACAGCTGACTTGAGAGGAGAAGGTGTTTTACCCCGCCCCCCTCTCCCTCTTTTCCCTGCTGAGAGTGCGTCCAGATCCTGTGAACTCATGTTTGTATCACCCCTCATTTCTTCTGCTCAAACGTATGGATCCAGCCACCCGGTTAATCAGAAAGAGACCCCCAACCAATTTGCAAGCGTATGGACCTCTGCTGTGGCTTGGCCACAGCCTAACCACACCAGGAGGCTGAGTGTCTCTTTAAATTTGGACTGACAAGCTTCGGCGAACAGAGCCGTAGACTCGGCTGCCAGTCAGCATGTGTATGGTTGCTTCTGACTTGAGACACACTTGGGCACTGGTGGGATAAGGCACGCGTTCATTCAGTGTAAGGCGCTTTTTTTTCATAGGTCGTGGACCCACAGGAAAGTTCAACCAGAAGGGCCTTGAATCACTTTGGGGTGGAATAAGGCGCCCATGTTGCCGTCAATGCACTTGGGACTGGAGCTAGCCGTGGAAAACTAGGCATCCCAACGAATGCCACGTCAACAATCTTTCTGAACCGCGTCCAGATGCTTCCATGGGAGACTGCTCTCCCATGTTGCTCCCCCATGCCTTAATGCCCAGCACCAAGACATGGGACAGCGACATTGTGATGACGCTCCCATCCGTGAGAAAGGGAAGTGCAATTCGTCCAAATGTGCCAGTGGTCTAGTGGTAGAATAGTACCCTGCCACAGTGCAGACCCGGGTTTGATTCCCGGCTGGCACAGTCATTTTGCTTCACACACACGTTTTGGCTTAGCATAGCCTTAGCTGGTTTGGACGCAGAACCCCAATGCGTGGACTTCTGAAACCTGAAAGCAAGAGACCCGATACAACCTCTCCCCCCCCACCGTTCTCAGCCATGATTGATCCACCACACTCACAGCAGAGCACTTTCCTGCCTTCGAACAAGCAGGATGGTGCCTGCTACGAAGGAGGTTGCCCACTCCAAAGCCAGCTTGTTCGCAACTCACCGTAATGTAAGGCAAGACAATCAAAGACGGAAACACGCGTCCGGGGATACCAGGCTGACGTCCCCCGTGCCAGTGCGCCGAGCTCCTTGCAAAACCGCCTCCACAGTTGGCGGCCGCTCGTGTGCAGGACTGGGCTGGCGTGACTTTTGGCCGAGGGGAACTGAGCAGACGGAGAGGCGGCGGTGAGGATGTGGATTTTCCTGCTGCGAACATTCATGCTCTGATAACCTTTCTCAGCCCCACATTTGAAATAGAAGCTTGGAACGGAAACGTCCCTTCCACGACAGAAGAGTGGATAGGCAGCTGCCTGATGCTGTGGAAAAGTCCGTGCTGTGCACTGTGGGTAAGATTTGCAAACACAGGAGGCAGCAGTTGAACTGACAGAAGCGGGGAGATGGTCCGAATCTGCGTTTTTATGTTGCGAGACGCTCCGAAGTTGCCGTCGGCTGTGACGAGATTCACGAAGTGAGCTGTGTGCTCCAGGCAGAAGAAAAAAGAAAAAAATGAAATCGTAAGTACATGACCCGCCACTCCTCAGATGTGTTAACGCTAGCACAAAGCCAACCTGCTTAAATCGAGCACACTGTCGCCAACGCCAGCTTGCCGCTCCTGGCCAGGAAGCAGCAGATCTGCTGCTTTCGGAACTTGCGATTCGTTCTGTTGCCTCGTACAGCTACGGGTACTTTGAGTGGCGACCCTGCCAGCGGCTTTGTAGAGAGACCATACAACTTACAGGTCGTGCGGCAGAAACTGGAGATGCTCAAACCACACGTTGCAACTGGTCCGCCCTGAGGAAGAGCTCTGCATGCGAGATCTTGCTACGGTGTTGCCTCCTTCGCAGCGAGGCCGTTAATCCGTCGGTTCACTCCGCGACGACAAAAGTACCGGATGATGACGCCTCAGCGAACTTTACTCGCCACTCCTGCAGCAGCAGCCCAGAGGCTTCGCGAAGCTAAATCCAGTGCCAACATTTCTCAGCGGGGAAACGCCGTGAGGAGCAGATGATTTTTGGTCATCCGTCAGTCACGCGGTACGGGACGAACAACACCTGCAGCACGCAGGCAGGCAGGGAGTCGGCGCAACTATCGCGCAGGCACACGCTGCTAGCGCCGGCGTGGCCTGCTGCGGTTGGCGTACGCTTCACGGCTTTGAAATCTGTAGAGTCGAAAGAGCACCGCCAGTCACGCGTGAAGAAAATTGTTTCCGTTCGGCCACGTCCATTGCAGCGCAGTTTGCCTCCTCAAAGCGAAAAGTCAAAGGTGGGGAGTTGAACACCGCGACAACCCGAGTGTGTCTCAGGGGTTGAACCACAAACGTTTATGGTCTCTACACAGTCAGTCAGTGATCCCAGGTCCGCATCAAGCTCTACACGTCAAGAGCTCCACATCCCCCCTGTGTATAAATATAGTCCTGATATATCCGTAATTTAAATTCAAAAGGAAGATTTTTCCAGGAATTCAAAATAATTTCATATCAATTTTCATGGCCATGCCCTATCGGCAACATTACTCGCCGATCAAGCCAAGCCAAGAGGGTGACGTGTCACCCCCGCCGTTGCAATAATCGCGATAAATCCAATATAATTCTTAGTTTTAACTTTTCTCGCAAACCCCCAATCGCGGATTTAGGGTTGTTTATGTTTGCGCTCGTGCATAAATGTCTTTTCCATGTTTCTTTTCTTTTTCAAAGAAGAAAACCCATTTCAATTGGTGCAAACTACTTTGAAACCCTACCCCATTACATTTTGGGTTTAATGGTTTTATTTTTGCATGGGCTCCTACTCGGCCCGCGGTAGCGGGGCAAAGCAAATTCCTTTTCAACGCATGGGGTGGTTCGAACCCCTCGTTCAAACCTTCCTTAACAAAACAGAAAATTCACAAGCCCCTATATAGAGAGGTTTGCGATTGTTCTTCGATGTCTGTCGACATCAACATGTTGACGCTGCATGCCATGCCCCGTCGACATAGCTCGTGGTTTTGGTTATAGCCTTCTTTGCATGCTCGATTGATTTGGCGATACCGGTGTGAAAAACAGTCATGATTTTGGATATGGCGATGTTAGTGTGTGAATCGTGGATATAGCTTTGGTTATCGAGAAGGGCAATTCGACCTCGGAGCCCAGGTTCCTTTGTGCGGTTTCATAAAGGGACCCGTTTCGATATTCTTCCAACCCTAGGGCCCTGCCGGCCGATCTGACCAACCACTGGGCCCGGTTGATTCATCTTGACAACTTCAAGGCCCGTCGGTAGTCTGCGAACAGACATTGGCTCGATTCGGCAACATCGTCGTTCTGCGTTCGCAAATGACCGTCACTCAATAAATATAATCTTACAAACCTCATTAAGTTAAATGCAAGGAGTTCCTTGGAACACAAATCATTGAAACAATGTCCTATGACAGAACAGGTCCCGGGGGACGCTGGCATTATTCTTCAGTTGGGCACAATTGTAAGTTCGTCGGATGTGTTTCCAAGAACATCCCAGCCGTCTGTGACGACCAAGTGGTCGGTGAGGGATTTTTTTTTGTTTTCGAAGTTGAAGTCAGGCACGCGCCCATGTTGAAGTTTGTGACGAGGTCGCCAACCGGATTCCCCGACGGCATGGCCCGGTTTTTCGGCAGGGAAACAATCTAACGTAATGGGAGAGCAATACCACGATGAACCGCGTAACTTTGAACTGGTTTGGTTTCGACACATGCGGTTGTTCGTGAATAGTCGAGCTTTTCCAGCATTATTTACATTCATTGCGATGGAAACCAACCGTTATGCCAGAACACACTACCAGCGGGCCGGTTTTACCAAAGGGCAGTGATCTCACATGGCCAGTCCGGTAGGATCCCGGCCAGCTCGGACCACGCCAACAGCCGACATGCCCTCTGGTTGAGTGCCGCCAAGTTAGGGGCCCCAGCGCTGATGGATCCAGCAATGCGGGTCCTCGTGTTGGGACATGATGCGAACCCGAGCCCCCGGGTCAATTTATACTATCGAGAATCCCGTGGATATATGGTCACTCCCTCGACACAAAGTCAGCCAGAGATCCCTGGTCCGTATCTGAATCTACACATCAAGAGCTCTGCGTCTCCCAAGTCCTCACCTCCATAATAGAGAAACTATCTCATGATATCATCTGTATTGCAATATATGATAGAAATATGCTTCATCACAATTCACACCATGTGTGGTTTTAGCCAAGAAGCTAAAAAGGAGTAGGTTGATACATCTGTTGTTAACCGAAACTATGAATACCCGAAATCCTATAACCTCGTCGAATTTCCCTAAAAACAGTTGTAATAAAATTGAAGAGTTACCCAGCAAGGCTTGGAATTGGTCTACCATTGTGAAAGACAATCCAAATTACTCGTACTAGCATTTGAAGGGTTTCTTAGGTACCTTGCTTTTTTTTTAACTCTATCGTATATTTACTTTTCTAGACTGAGTAGCTCTACCAAAATGCCAAGGATGTACTATGCCTTCCCTGCATTGAATGGGGTTGAAAGGCCTTTTTAACGCCGTATAGTGCAATGGAGGTCAAATTTCAGCCCAAATATTGCTTGCGTCATCAACATAAATCCCTCTTCTTCGACGAAGTCGGTAGTTCATGTTGTAAGACGAATCACAGCCATAGATTGCGAGGGTTAGGGGGGGAGACAAGAAGGTGCGGGGAGGGAGGCAGGGATGTGGAAAAAAAGGGAATAGACAGATGCAGAAGAGCACCCAGTTATAGCGTAGAGTTATTCTGCCAAAAAAAGGTGGCCATATCAAACTTGAACCGCACGAGTGAGAGAATACTGAACTCCACGACAACAAGAACATAGTAGCCATGATCCAGTCATTTGGATTTTCTCTTCTAGATAGATGACACGACGACGAAAATGGTAGTAATGAATAACGGGGTTACATTAAAAAAACGATGAAGCTCTGTAAGGACGGCGATGAATAAGGACTCATACAAGGAAGAGCGCCCGCAACAAAGACGACGGTCGTTCAAACTCGCTAAGACTGGTGTGTCCAACATTACCAAGCTCACCCAAGCCCTTTTCACGTTCATTGTATGCGCGGGCTTTGTATTTTGGCGTCACAACTGAAATGACTCGTGAACTCATTCTTTGTGTCCATATCTTCACGAGGTTTATCACTTTGCGTGGGACCCTCGCTCAAAGTATGGAGCAACAACCCACCTGGTCATGATTTTTCATAACGCGACCCGCAGCACCTCCATACACCCCACCAATGTGTGCCCTCATCACGTCCACCATCTATCGGTTCACTTCATAATTGTTTACATCACTTTGTAGCCGGATGGCTGGTCCGGCCCTCCCACCTCGTAAAATTGAGAGAGTAGCCAGCCGCCACCCCTTGCCACGGCGAGAGCTGGCCGGTGGCCGGCCACTTGCTGGCCGCCGGCCAGCTGGTGGTCGGCCACTGGATGGCCAGGGGCTGGACAGGTGACCGGCTAGATACCTATAGGCCAACCACTAGCCGCCGATCAAGCTAGGGGCCTCAACGGTGGCCAAGAGGCCATGAGGGCCTAAAGCATGAGGCCAGTGGCCTCGCTCCCTCGTCCTCGCTTGCCCCTCCGTGGAAAGAGGAAAAGCAAGGATGAGAGGAGAGTAAACATGAGAGAATGAAAGGGAAACAATGAATAGGATGGTGCAGAATTGCCAGACGTGTTCGCACGCAACAGTTTTGTGCCATCGCGTAAAGGAACAAACCGAAGGTTGACTAGCACAAACTTCAGCTTTATTATTCGGAAACTCTTGCGAACTCACAAGTTTGGAGATGACCCCCCTTGTTTGGCATCCATATAAAGGGGATAAGATGAATGCAAAATTAGGACTCCTGATACTCAAAATATCCAAATCTCCCTGCAGAAGGTTGTTGATGACAATTTCCCCTATGTTAAAGCTGAGGAGAAAAGTCCTCCAAGTGGCTTTAGGCACCATTTCATGAACCACGACAACGACGTTCATGTAAGAGTTGTAGCCACAACCACTACATACATCTCACAAGCGCTCAATCTTATCACCTCCACCTTCTCTCAAATTATTTGATTCCCATAGTGAATTTGTCTTTCTCCGCCACCTCTATCAATGTCGTCTCCACACCCCTTGACCCTTCACCAGGCGTCATCCCATGCTTATATATATTCCAATGGGAGGGAGCTATGAGAGAAGGAAGGTAAAGGAAAGGTGGTAGAAAGAGCATGTTACAACAACAACAATCGCTTGTTGAATACGTGTAAGGGATTAAAGATTCCATTGAACCCAATGTTCTTGTAGTAAAAACACTACAAGAACAGTGGATTTCAGCACAATAAAAAGACGAGACCTCCTTCAATTGAGTCATTTGACTATGTGTTCAGCATGAATCCATTTTTTAGTAGAAACACACATACGACCTTGAACAATTTGGCCTTTCCAAAAACCATTATTGCAAATACTAACTAGCTTTCACTCTTTATAGTGTCGACTCCTCGAGTTTTATCAATGGTTAATGATACCCTTTTGATATTTAAAATGGGTAGGATGGGATTTTTTGTCATGAGTTCCTTGTACGTTTGGTGATTTTGATTTGTTTTTGTATTCCTACTTTCATTGAATATCTATCCAAATTGATCCTTGGATTAGACAGTTGGTCTCGTTTATTAGTTGTTCCTAGAAATTTACGACCTTCAAAATACCCCAAATCCAGTCGCGTCCACGTGCTACATGACAACGTGGAAATTTCTCCGATCAATCTGTGTGGATTTTGTTGGTGTGAGGCAATAACTCCACTAGACGGTGCAAACGCACTGTGATTCGGGGCATTACACAAGAAGTTGCAGATATTTTTATTATTATTTGGGGGATTCCTTGTAGGGACGTTTCCGTTGTACATGCCACAATATTCCTGGTTCTTAGTCCTAACGGGCGTGTTCAAGCCTTGGACATGTACATATGGTTTGCCATGTCCAAGAAAGCTGGGACTACCTCGACCACCTCACCAAAGCTGCGATAAAGCTTGGACAACCTGGCAACTACCTCAGAAGAGGCAGATTGGAGAATGCAAGGTCCAAAATGGTCTCGTCCAATAGTATACAGACGGAAACAAGGTCGTTCTGATCCTACACTTCCTCGTAGAGGACTAACTACATCAAAACAGGGATTACTGCATCATCACAGTCGTTGGATGGTGCATTTCTACATCAGTAGTGGAGACCAAAACAACCTTCCTTCATTAGGAAACTTTACCACTAGGATAGCGCAAACCACTATCTACGATACAACTTATGGGATCATTGGGATCGACGTGACCGCTATCCACGTGACCGAGAAACCCAACAAGAGCAGTAGTAAAGGGAGAAACAATTACTAATCCAACATCTCCAGAACTAGTGTCTCCATATCATCACCAAATCCATTGTATCAGCATAAAAATATCCTGAAATTCTGCAATACAATTTGTTTCTATACAATACTTAGACTGGGGTGTGATGGGGTTCTCTTGAGGTCCCTCTATTGACCCACTCCAGCTGGCAGGAATCTGCAAGCGTAGCTAGGAGATTCCCTCACATCCGCAAGGCCTATCAATGTACAAGACTGTCAACATGCCAAGAATCCTGCTGCATAGCTGGACGCCTAGCACAATGTTGCACCTAGTTTGGACCACGTTCTGCCAGGACACTATTTTTGCTTATGTTGTTCACAAGTTGTTGATGAGCTTGTAAATACCATTGTTGTATTTTGTTGTAGCGGGAGGGCTGGTTCGGCCCTCCCTCCTCGCTGAAGCGAGGGGTGGTTGCGCACCACCCCTCGCATCAGCGAGGGCTGGCCGGCGGCCAGCATTTTGCTGGCTGCCGGCCAGCTCGCTACCGGCTGGCTGGACGGATGGCGGCCGGCCAAGCGACCGGCCGGCCACCGGCCGGCCAGACGCCAACCGCCGATCGCGGCTTCAGCCCGATCGGCGGCTGAGGACCAACGAGGGCCTCGTGCCCTTGCCCCTGCTTGCCCTCCTCGCAAGCGAGCGAGCGAGGAAGAGGGAGGGGACAAGGGACGAGAGGCGAGAGAACTGGTGCGAAATCGCCAGCGTGTCTCGCACGCGACGATTTTGCGCCAGAACGTCAAAACGTAAATCGAAGTTTGTTTGTGATGAACTTCGACATAAAAATAACAAAATAACTCGTGTAAACATACGAGTTCGAGATAAAAATCCCCGGTTTGGGTCCCAAAACCAGGGGTAAGGTTAAAAACAGAAATGGGCCTCCGGAGACTCGAAATATTCGAGTCTCCCTGCTCTGGGTCGTTGATGACGATTCCCCCTCAGTCTTGCAAAGGGGATAAACCCTTGACACCGACTGAGAACGCAGTTGTGCAAACTCCGACGACGACTTCAGAGCAGGAGCTGGAGACTCGACCCGTTACAGTGGTTCTCAGAGCCAGACGACCCTCACAACCAAGGGTTCGACGGAAACGGCGGCTACGTCCTATATAAAACGCCACCGGCAACTGCAAGTAGTAGCAAAAATACCAGAAGGGACTACAGGATCTACACCTAACGGGTGTCGTTAAGTGCATTGGAGAGCTGAAAAAGAGCCCTACTCAGGGGAGCCTCTTCCCTCCAGTCTCTCCTCACCTTCAAGGGACCTAAGGGATTTTTGTGGGACGGGGTGGGGAGCGTCCACCCCCAAACCACCAAGTTTTTCCTCTCTTTTCAAGGTTCTCTCCTTCCTTCTTCATCCAAAAATTGGGACAACATTTTTTTCCCCAAGGCCAGAAGCTCTTACGACCTGAGAGAACCCAAAAAAGGAGGAAAGACAACACCTTCAAGATTTTGGCGGCTTCCCCAACGCCGCCGGCTCAAGGAAGACGTCGCCAAAGGCCACAAGGCGCGTAAAGACTCAAGAGGAGGCCAAGGAAGACAAGAAGACAAAGGAAGGATAAGAAGTAGGAAGAGGGAGTGAAGGAGTTGCTAGGATCTACTAGAACTCCTTTGCTATTCTTTGCCTTTGTCTTGTGAGCGACACTCACATTTGTTTTGTCATTCCCTTGCATTTTATTTTTTTGTTTTCCTTGGTACTAGTCCTTGCCAATCGCCGTGAGTCACGGCTTAGGAAGTCTAGTTCCAATAACCACAACCTTGTGCCGACGTGGCGGCCTAGGAAAATAGAAATTGAATTTATAATTGCCTCACCGATCGTGAGAGCAAGGGGTTTGTGGGTGGCGATTCCTCCTTAACATTGTGGGATGATCCTCATAACGGTCTTCCCATGCTAGTTGCACGGGTGACAAGATGGCAAGTGCCGGACCGTCCAAGACCAACAAGGACAAGCTGGTGACGGCCTCACCACGAGCTCTCGGCGGACTCCAAATTTTGGAAGCCGCCGCCGCAAGCACGGTTGCCAACCCAAAGGAAACAGTACCGCCAAAGGCAACCGTAACGTCGAAGGCAACCGACGCCAACCTCAGCGATACCGAGAAGCGTGTGGAGGCCAAAAAGGTGCTCGAAGAGCACGTCGACGTGCACGTGGGCGACCCCCACGCGACGGACGACGCGATGGAGGAGGATCTCCCGGAGGGGGATCCCGACGAAGAGTACGACGTCGACGATGGCGACAATGACGAGGATCGCGACCATCGCTATCGTCGTGCGGCAAACTCGAGCCGATTTCTCAAGAAGGGCATGGCGCCCGCCGCATCGCTTGAAGCTGCCGATAGCAACGAGACTACCGAGAGCAGCAAGGGCGCTAAAAGAAGCCACACAGGAAGTTCCCGCGAGAACGAGCCGGACGACGTCGCCGTGAAAGAAATTTGCGATGATCGTCGTAGGCTTGCAGAGTTTACTGTTGAGGCGGCAGACCGACTTAAGATCACCACCGATGGTGGAGATATGGCACCATTCGGAGGAATGGGGGCTGACCCCCCTTCCTACGATGTGGCCGCAACGGGGCACGGCAGCGCCCACTCGAGCGTCGTCGCCGACGACAGTCTCCTCCGAAAGGTGAGACTCCTTGGACTGTACCCTCCTGCAGTGGATAAGGGTGCACGGACAACGCAAGGCCTTGGAGGCTATCGTCGATGCTCTGACGACATGAGAGCTCAAGTTTGCGTTTGCCAACCTGCTGGCCCACGTCGGACAGAGCATCACGGACCTCGACCGTGATCACCAACTACAGCGCCTGGCCGCCCATGAGGCAACCCGCCGATGGAACGACCTCGACAAGGTGTTGCAAAGCGTGACCCAGGTGTAGATGTAGCAACAAGCGTAGCGTGCCATAACTGTGGATGCCACTGCCGGTGGCAGCGACGACTTGCCTACCTCGACGACTTCGGGGTCGGTCATGAACATGTCCTTCCTCCACGGTGTGGAGATCGTCCGGAAGGGCGTGAAGTTGACCGACTGGCTGAATTGCATGGAGCACGTTCTACGTGTCCACAAGGCTCCACTCAGCCAGTGGGACAACCTTGCCACGACGCGGCTTGAAGACAAACTCTTCAAGTATGTGGTCAAGGAGTGGACTGCGCAGCAGCCGCACCTCGAGTGGCAGCACATGCCGTGGGAGGCCTTCTACGTGATCGTGTACAAGAAATGCACTCAACGTGAGGAGGCACAGCATGCCTTCCACAAGATCAAGGACTTCAGGCAGCTCGGCAACTCGCTCGAATCCTACTTGAGCAAGTTCACCATACTCGTGGAGGAAGCCGAAAGCTTCACCGAGGACGATGGGACTCAAACCTTCAAGTACCCGGAGTGCATGCTGTTGGAGTACTTGCGTGATGGTCTCGCCAGCAAGAAGCTGAAGGACAAGACCACCACGAAAGCCACTGGCCAAGCTTGGACAAGCTGGAGGGCGTTGCGCGACTACACGAGCGAAGAATATTCGGTGAACCTGAAGCACTACTCTGATGCACGGCCGAACGCGCGTGCACAGCAAGGCCGCGACATGCGAATAGATGCTACAGGGGCTAATGGATCAGCTGGACAGCGAGGCGGGGCCAAGGGCAAGCAGCCTGCAAACCCTCGAGCCAAGAAGGCTGGCGGATACATGGGCTCCAACAACAAGCGCAGCCGCGAGAATGACAAGCTGCAGGCGGCGCGTGAGCGTCACAACGCATCCTTCCGCGAGGAGCTCTGCCACAACTGCATGCAGCCGAGCCACTTTAGGGCTCAGTGCCCTGAGGCTGCTGGTGGTGGACAAGAGGCCGCGGCGTTAGCTGCAACAGCAGCACCTCGTGGGGATGGTGCAGCAGGAGGCCACGGACAGGGCCGTGGACATGGTCGCGGTCGCGGCAATGGGCCCGGCCGTGGTAACGGACAAGGCCGTGGGGCGGGTTTTCCCCACCCCTGAGTGACGTTAGTCAGGACCACTCAGGGGTAAAACCGGATCACGAGTGTGGGTTCATGTTTTCAGATGAGGATGTTAAATAATTTAAGTTTTTGATGAGTTTAAATTTCTCTGTTGTTTTCTCTCCTCTTGTTCAACCGCATTCTACACTTGCTGACCAACATTGCCCACTAAACCTTGCATCTTTGGACAAAATGCATGATTGTACATGCTTAGTGGTGGCGACACCAACCACTGTGTAAGAGTTATGTGACACAGTGATTGAAGCAAGTGTCCTCAACGCAATGAGTTCAATCATGTTTACGGTACCTTTAGTCGACGATTTCGACTCAGTAAAATTAAAAGACTGGAAGTGCTAGCCGAATTCACACGTGCCCACAAGATGGGGACTCGAGTGGTGAATCATGGGAGTTGCGACACTCGTCGTACAGATTCCTTGTTTATCACAAACTCGGCTTGCCGTCGTCAAGCCCGTATACTCGGAAGAGTAGAGGCAACATAACGATGCAGTTCAAAGGACACCTAGCTGGTACTCCTAAGAACGTACTTGCTAAAACTAGAGGAGACGAATCTTTTGTTAGCCTTGGCTTTACTCGACAGGTTGGCCTGAAGTACGAGCCATCGAATGGCGTAATTGTTGTCGGTGAAAACCATACGGTACCCGTGATCGGTACTTTTAAAGCAAAAATTTGTATTCAAGGGTACACACAGAGTGTCACATTGGAGGTACTCAACCTTCTTGACCCGTTTGACGTGGTGCTAGGTGATCCCTAGCTCCGTGAGAGCAAGGCTCTAATGTGCTTTGAATCAAAGCGTTTGATCCTCCGAAAAGGACAGTGCCTCTTTACGTTGATTCCGAATACGGAATTATCACCGACCCGACTCAAAGTCCATGCCAGCTTGTCTGCGATGCAGGTCAAGAGACGTATTCGACAAGGTTTTCGATACTTCTTGGAGCAGATGCAGAAAATGGAGGACGACGTGAAGGAAGACATGCCACAAGAGATCAAATCTCTATTGGCGGAGTTCTCGGATGCATTCCAAGACCCACCGGCTGGGCTTCTACCGGAAAGACACATGGGCCACACGATTCCGCTGCAACCGGAGGCGACTCCTCCGTTCAGACCCATGTATCACCTTAGTCCAGCAGAAAGGCGAGAGGCCGAACGCCAAATCAAAGAGTACCTTGCAAAAGGGTGGATCAAGCCCAGTAGCTCGTCGTACGGTGCGTCGATCCTTTTTGTGAACAAAACGGACGATGGTTTACGCATGTGCGTGGATTACCGGGCGTTGAACAAGCTGACGGTGAAAAATTGATTCCCCTTACCACAGATTGAGGACCTTTTTGACCAACTCCAAGGCGCNTGCAGGTCAAGAGACGTATTCGACAAGGTTTTCGATACTTCTTGGAGCAGATGCAGAAAATGGAGGACGACGTGAAGGAAGACATGCCACAAGAGATCAAATCTCTATTGGCGGAGTTCTCGGATGCATTCCAAGACCCACCGGCTGGGCTTCTACCGGAAAGACACATGGGCCACACGATTCCGCTGCAACCGGAGGCGACTCCTCCGTTCAGACCCATGTATCACCTTAGTCCAACAGAAAGGCGAGAGGCCGAACGCCAAATCAAAGAGTACCTTGCAAAAGGGTGGATCGAGCCCTGTAGCTCGTCGTACGGTGCGTCGATCCTTTTTGTGAACAAAACGGACGATGGTTTACGCATGTGCGTGGATTACCGGGCGTTGAACAAGCTGACGGTGAAAAATCAATTCCACTCACTGCGGATTGAGGACCTTTTTGACCAACTCCAAAGTGCAAAAGTATTTTCGTCCTTGGATTTGTCTCAAGGGTACCATCAAATCCACATCACGGAAGATGATGTGCCCACAACCGCGTTTCAAACGCATATGGGACACTATCAGTTCCGAGTGTTATGCTTCTGGCTTACAAATGTCCCGGCAACCTTCCAAGGGAAAATAAACCAAATGTTCGCCAAGAAGCTTGGAAAGTTTATCTTGGGTTACCTGGACAACATCCTGGTTTTCTCTAAATCAATGGAAAAGCACATAGAATATCTGCACGAAGTTCTCGTAATCCTTCGGGAACAGAAGTTCTATGCAAAAGTAAGCAAGTGTAAGTTTGCACAAGATGAGCTCGAATACCTTGGATACATCGTCGGCAAGGACGGCATCCGTGTCGACCCACGAAAGGTCCAAACTGTTGTGGACTGGCCACGCCCCGAAAATGTTGGGCAGATTGGGTCTTTTCTCGGCCTTGCAAACTACGTTTGACGGTTTATGCAAGGGTATTCGACCCTGGTAGCACCGCTAACCAGGCTCACGCGAAAAGACGTGCGTTGGGAATGGACACCTGATTACGAGAATGCTTTTCTAAAAGTCAAAGAGCTTCTATCCACGGCGCCCGTCCTAGCTCTTCTGTATCCATCGCAACCGTGGGAGGTTCAATGTGATGCATTGGTAGTAGGACTCGGAGCCGTCCTCGTGCAGAACGGTCACCCAGTTGCGTATGAGAGCCGGAAGCTCATCCCCGCAGAAACGCGGTACACGACTGGGGATCAAGAGCTCCTTGCGGTAGTACACGCTTTCAAGATGTGGCGTTGCTACCTCGAGGGTGCTCAAGGGGGTGTGATGGTCGTGACAGACCATAATCCATTGGTGTTTTTCCAAACGCAACTGAACCTGTCAAGACAACAGGCGCGTTGGAGTGAATACCTGAGTTGATTCTCGTTCACATGGGAATATCGGCTAGGACGCATCAATGTGGCCAATCCACTAAGCCGACAGCCTGTGGAAATTAAAGCAACCACCTAGGTCGGTGGGTGTTCTATGGCCATTGCAATAGCAACAGTACAATCACCAGATCCCCCTACACCTCTGCGGCAACCACCACGAGAGATTATCCATTACAACGATTTTGTAAACAGGATCCGGGTGGGATGCTGTGTGAATTCTTGGTTTCAAGACTCTCAAAATCTGGACAAGTACGGCTTGGTGGAGGCTGCAGGAATATTTTGGCACGGAGTACAAGTTGTTGTGCCAAACTCGGAAGACCTTCGAGCAAAATTTATCTCCCAGTTCCACGACCCACCGGTCGCAGGTCACGTGGGACCCCGAAAGACCGGACAGGCACTCTCAGACCACTATTGGTGGCCAGGATGTAGCGTTGATGTCCGTAAGTATTGCATGACATGCAACCCATGTCTTCAAAATAAGGCTAGTAACAAGAAGCCTGCTGGACTCCTCCAACAGCTTCCCATTCCTAGGACTCCATGGGAGTGCGTCAGCATGGACTTCATTACTGGTCTTCCGGACACGGCCCGTGGCCACGATGCGATACTAGTGGTTGTGGATCTTTTGACAAAGATGACACACTTCATTCTTACAACCACTCACGTGAACACAGAGGAGACCGCTCGTCTCTTCTTTGAGGCTGTCGTAAAGTACCGTGGCTAGCCGTTGCACATTATCTCCGATTGAGATAAACAAATTGCTAGTAAATTCTGGCAAAAGATGCACGAGTACTTCGGCAGTGAGTCGCAAACGTCGACAGTATTTCACCCTCAAACTGATGGACAAACAGAGCGCATGAATCACACTCTGGAGCAGATGCTCCGCATGTATGTGGACCCTGCCATGCATGATTTGGACGAATTCCTAGCACCGGCAGAGTTTGCGGTGAACAACTCGGTGAACGAGTCCACACAGTTCACACCGTTCGTGTTGAACAGTGGTCGACATCCAGTGGTACCCTCTTTATTGGTGAAGAGTGGGGATACAGAAGGGCAGGCTGTCCACAGTACCAGTAGTAACAAAAACAGAAGAAGCGATTAAGTGCTTAAACATTTACCATTGTAAACACCATAAAGTATGCTAGACCACTTTTCACAGGCTCTTTTCTGGATCTTCTAACTTACCCCTGCAACTCTCTCTCGCCCAAAGGCCACGTGGATTTCTTCTTGTGCTGGTTGGGGCTTCATCTCCTTCAAATCCCTTCTCCTTCCTCTTAGAATCCTCTTTGATTCCAAAGAGATCCAAGGGAAGTGTCAACACAAAGAAGGAAGAATGTGTCCTCTTGGAAACTTTTGGAAGCATCCGTATTACCAAAAGTTAAAGGAAGGTACCTCTAATGAACGCAAAGGCGTGAAGACAAGAGAAGAAAAGACAAGGGAAACCCAAGGACATAAGAAAAAAGAATAGAAGACCACGACATGAAGAAAATATTGGTCTTGGTACTCTCCATATAATTTTCTGAGTTATGTGATGTTTCTTATGCATAGTTTGTAATATGTAAGAAACCTACTTCTTTTCTTTGTTTTCCAAATTCTCAAGTTGCAGAATCAGCGTAGGCCTTGGGATAACCTGGTTCCGTGAGTCACAGCTTGGAATGGTGATTGTGCTGGTCACAGTGACGTAGAAGTATTTTGTATTTTTATCACAAGCTTGTGCAAGCCGTGGCAACCTAGGATCGATGAATGTTCCTACCACGGGGTTACGTCATTCCTGACGGCCAAGTAAACTAGAAATCATTATTGTAATGAATTCGTGAGAGAAAAATATTTAGGGGAGCCGACCCCTCGCTAGACGTTGTGAACAGTGCTCACCGAGGCCTTTTCGTGCTCATTACACAATGAGCCACTTGGCAGCATGGTATGTGCACGGGCATCCAACACTGGCAAGGACAAGGTGGTGATTGCTTCATCATATAGTCTTGAAAGACAATTTGTGATATGTAGGTTAAAAAAGGAAGCAGAGACAAGACCAGAGCTGATTGGGTGCATAAACGTCTGGTAGTTGCGGCAATGTTCACATGACATAGGTGGTTTTGCAGCAAGCGTCCATGATCGGGCGACAATGATGGGACAACGTGCATGTGCAAGGTGGCAACATGCACACGGAATGGTGTTTACTTTCACCATGGCCGATGTCGAGGAAACAGGTCATCTACCGCGATACATCACCTCTCCTCCTCCTCCTCACAACAAGGAAATGTCAAGGTCTGATTATAAAGATGAGGTTGATGATGACGCAGTCAGTGACGAGTGCAAGC
>SZWC01008261.1:92457-115207 GCA_023375785.1 Penium margaritaceum
AATCCATCATTCCACCTCCTACATGGCGTAATGCATATGTCTAAACTCAAATTTTAAGCTTACCACCAGTTCCGCATTGAATGCACATATTTTGAATAGACATAATTGCAAAGCACGTTTTTCAATGTGCACGATGTATTTCTTGCATAGAATGGATCAACGATCTCCCTTCTAGCAGATTTTCCACCATGTCTACCGGTAGGACAGGAAATTCCACGAGACGAGAACGGTCGTGTATTTATACAAATCCTCTCGATTTTCAAGATCTGTCGATCAAGGGATGTTTCATGCTTGCTTTGGCATGCACCAACCCTTAATCGAGTGATTTTTTGTGCTATCTCAAAAACCAGGCATCAATAGCAAATTTTCATGCACAACATTAAGGATCCACCGTCTGTGAGTTTTAGCAAGGAATGTCAACCGTCTAGAAAATTTTGATACCCTATTCAGGGTATCTATTTGATACCCTATTCAGGGTAGAAATTTTGGTACAAAATGTGCTAGGATCTGCTACTACGGAGCCCGGAAGGATCCTATGCTTATTGGTCACAATATTCAATGTAAAACTATGCATATTTTGCAGATTTACGAGGTCTCATTAGGCAATTTTCATGAGAATAGAGTGCAGTCCTACTCAAAGCTCAAGCTCATTGGTTTTCAATGGAGTGGTGGACATTTTGCACTGAAACATATCCCATGAAATAGAGAACCAAATATACACCCATTGAACTCACGATAGTCTTATTTGGGATGAACTACGCAATGATGACATTCCCGGTCACCATGAACACCTCCAAGTAAATTCCCTTATCCGCTTTGCATGATTGTGACGGCCGTGGCAGCATAGGAAAATGTTTTCTGTTCCATAAGCTTATGTTGACCGTGGCAGTCTAGTACAGTACACACTTTTAATCGTGTGGTTGTGCATCCCACTGTAGCCTAGAAGAATACAATATATTTTTCTGAATACATCAGATCTCAATATGGCCTTGGCCAACCTGTTGGTCCACCTTAGGCAAAGCATCACAAACCTTGGCCGTGATCACCTGGTCCAACACCTGGCCATCCATGACACAACAACATTCATTCATTTAAGTGTTGTAAGGTGTCACTCGGGTGCATATGCATCCATGGCTGGAGCCCATTGTGGATAATAGTGCCAACACTAATGGCAACAAAGAATTTCTTGCTCTGACGACCTTGAGGCCTTTCATGGACACATCGTTCCTAAACAACGTGGAGATCCTGTGTAAGGAGGTACAGTGGACCAAAAGGCTGAACTTCATGGCGAACATTTAGTGTGTCCACGAGGCTCAGTTGGGTCATTGGAGTGACCTTCCAATGAAACGAATTAAAGAAAAACTCTTCAATTACGTTTTTACGTAATTGAAGAGTTTTTCTTTAATTTCAAAGAGTTAGTCAGGTAGCGGAATCACTTGGAGTGGCGGAACATGTCACGAAATGCCTTCCATACCATTATACATAAGATGTGCATCCAGTGTGATGAGACACACCGAGCCTTCAATGAGCTCAAGCAGCTTGGTAGCTCACTTGAGTTCTACCCGAGTAAATTTTTCATGCTTATGGAGGAAGCCAGGACTTTGCAAAGTGTGATGGCATCAAGACATTAAAGTACTAAGATTACTTACTACTGGGGTACATGCATGATGGCCTTGCCAGTAAAAATTTGAAGGCCAAATTTACCAGTACCATAGCAGGCCACTATTGGACGAGCTAGAGGAGGTTTCATGACTACATAAGTGAAGTATATTTGGCAAGCCCAAAGTACTACTCGGATGCATGGTCAAACTTGCATACGTTGCAAATCTGCAAAATGTGCATGGAAGTTTTGGTGGCTGGAGGGACAACTTGGCTACAAGATGGGACTAAGGAGAAACAACCCACAAAATCCTAATTAACAGTATGGGTAGATATAAGCCCCCGCGTACAAGCCCATCTGCAACAATAATGAGCTATAGGTCGCATGTGAGCTTCGTAACATGGCCTTCTGCAAAGGATTGTACCATGTCTACAAGAAATCTAGCTACTCTATGGCAATATCTTATAAGACCACTAGTGGCTAACAGTAACTTGAAGTGTCGGCTGCAATTGCACCACCCCATGAAGATGGTGCAACAAATGGCCAAAGACAAGGTCGTGGAAAAGTCTTTGATCATATTAGAAGGCCCGTTCACATGAACCGATGGATCACGGTGCGAGCTTCTCCCATCCTTGAGTATTGCTTATGGGGTCTAAATAGGGTAAAGAAAGTGGATCATGAGTATCAATTTAGTTCTTTTACATGGATTTAGAATACTTTGATTTTTAAACGAGTTTGACTTCCTTTATTGTTTCCTCTCCTGTGATTGAATGCATTCCATACTTGTTGATCACCGTTTCATAATGAACCTCACATCTCCAAATAACGTACATGGTTGAACTACTTAGTGATGTAAATGCCAGCCATTGTGCAAGGAATATGTGACACAGTGATTGAGACAAGCACTCCCAAGACAATGAGTGCAATAACACTCACCAATTTGGTGGACGATTTGACAATTTTGTAGGTACCTTCGTGTCTTTCAATTTGGTGGACGATTTTGATGATGTGAAGTTGAAAGGCACAAAGGTACCTACAAAATTCACCAGTTGTCAAAAACTGTATCCGTACGTGTGTGAAACATTAGAGTTATTGTGCCCCCTGTACCATTTTATTGTTATCGTAAACTTGGTTCTCTGTCAGCAAACATGTTTACTATAAATAGTGGAGGCAACATGATGATCTAGTGCATGAGAAGCCGATTTACTGTACATGTGAACATGCTCTCAAATAGCAAAGGAGATGAATCCTTCATCAATATCATATTCATCCAGCAGAAGGGACCCGGATACAAGCCCTGAAATGGCACAGTTATCAATTGTGAAAACCGTACTATACATGTGATCAGTATCTTCTAAGCAAAACCTTTCATTAAATACTGTAAACAGAGTGCTACATTGGAGTTAATAAACTTGCTTGATCATTTCAATGCGGGGCCAAGCAATCCATAATCCATGAGTATGGAATTGTCACCGAATCGACACACATTAACTGTGATGAGAGGCAAGAAACGTACTTACTAATTCTGTTTATATTTCCTGGCCTAACTGTAGAATGTGGAGGATAATTGAATGGAAGATAAACCACAAGAGAGCAAAAATCTCTTTGTGGAGCCTTTGGGTGTATTTCAAGACCCCACCAGTTGGTCTTCTACCATAATGGCACATGAGCCACACGATTCTGATTCAATTGATTCCTCCATTTTCAACCACCTAGCACCTTATTCTGGTACAAATACAAGAGTCCAAATGCCCAATAAAATAGTATTATGTATAAGGGTGGATTGGTCCAAGTAGCTCATCGTATGGTGTGACGATCCCTTCTGGAAAAGGGGATGGTGGTATACACATGTGCGTAGAATACAACACGCTAAACAAGCATACAGTCAAAACTCAATTCCCCTCGTCATTGATTGAGATCCTCTGTGACAAACTCCAACTAGCAAAAGACTGTTCATCTTAGGATTTGTCTCGATGTTACCATTAAATCTGCATATCAAATTATGGTTTTACCAAAGCGGCATCCCAGACACAAATGGAAAATTGTTAATTTTGAATCTTGTGCTTTTGACTAACAAATGCCCGAACAACTTTATGTGACTAACTTGGGTATAATAAAATATGGGTTTCTCCAAAATTATGGAAGAGCGCATAGAACATCTCTGCCAAGTCCTCCCAATCCCTCAGGGGTAAACATTCCATGGAAAAGTGAGCGAGGGAGGATACATGTCCAGGCTGTCCAATCTAAGGCCTAGACAAGAGCCAATATTTTTTGAATCCATTGCTCTCTTGACACACGTTACTCTGTTCATTTACAAAATAAATAGGTCATGTCTCCATTATAGGCAACACAAGTGATGAGCTCTTCAAAATGATTACAAGAAGTAAAAAAAAGAACCTAAGGAATTTCCTCTTGCAATGAGCAGCGAGTTTGGTTCCCTTTAATCTATCTTGTGGTTGTCTTCCAGCGGAAGTGTCGATATTCCCAATTATAGCAATATTTGTACAGAAAATATGGATAAAGCATAGAAAGTACACCGTTCAAATGAGTGTACATTGTTTTGGAGACACCAAGCTTCAGGCCTAGGTTGTTGGGCCAACAAACATTCCCTCCAGTCTATGTGCATGTTGTGGCTCTATGCTGTTTGTATGCAACAATGGAATATGTTTACACCAATGCAGACAAGGATCTGAGTACATTTGGTCATTTATGGTCAATCACCCCAAAACTACACACTGATAACATGTGTATAGTTTTAGAACATACATGGAGGATGTTTCTAGGAAATGAGTCACCATAAATATGAATGCTTCTTAGAAGTTACGTGCAAATCCTAAATACACAAATACTTCAGTGTATACTATCTGGGAAATTTCATTGAGCTTCCTTTGAATTCTCATGCCTTTCAGTATAATTTCAAATGCTAGTAATTCTTGTCTATGAGCAACACATAAGTGATAGATATACACTTGTCGAATGTGTCTTATTTTAATCTGTGCCTGGTCATCCCAAATCACACACTTCATAAAAAGTGGACAAGACTGAAACATAAGTTGAGGATCGTTTGAAAAAAACGACACTTAACAGCGTTTTTGATTAATACTTTCTACAATCACGTGCACAATATGTCTTATGTACATGCATACAATAATTTAACAGGTTTTTCCTAAGACCTGGATGACTTTAAAATTATTTTGAATAAAACAGAATAAGATTTCTGTCAGATATCACTTCAACACATCACTTTTTGCGAAATAGAATCCACTTATGTATTTGTGCAACGTATGTGCTATGTCTGTATTATACTATCGGACGCGTAAGTGTATCTTTTTTTTGTACGCCTAAAATGCTTCTCATGTGTTTGAACGGGGGTCCCGACGCTCGGGCGGCAGGTAACAACGGTCAAGCGGGGAGACCCCCCCCCCTCCCCTCGACAGGATCGGAATGAATTGGGGGGGGTGTGTTGGGTTCTGTATCTGGTGGGGTTCAGAAATTTTACACGAGTGTAGAAATACACTTGCATTGCTTTCGTGTACGATGTATTCATTTTTCTTGCCCCCCTACCGCATCATTAGACAATGAAAGATCAACGATGCCGATCGACGATCCGAATCGACATTACCTTCCTACAAAAAAATCACATGTCTGTTATTGCGGTTGTTTACCCGCTTCAGCAACCGATACACTCGCTAGATACATTTATTACGTTTGGAGGGAGGGGTCATCGTCGATCCCCCACCCCCTTCCCCCTAGGTCAAAGTGTATCGGGGGTTTGAATTAGGTATTGTATCTGGAGAGGGGTCGACTTAGTACAAATGTATACAAATACACATGTGAACATTTGTTACTGTGTGCAAGAGACACCGCCCGATACACGTCCCCAATACATCCACGATGTTATGGGGTGGGGGTCCTGTTGGGGTGCTGTTTCTAGCTTCGCATTGTGCAAATAGCAAATCGTTCGCGAAACACGAACCGTCAAGATATCGAGATCGAAAACTTTTTGCATTTCCCTTTTCAAACAACACTCTTGTATCTATTTGTTTGTCTATCCACGGTAATTACCGATGCACTTCTCACTTTTGGGGGAGGGGGTCAAGTACCCCCCCCCCCCCGCGCGGTCGAAGTGAATCGGGGGGGTGTATCCGGAAGTGAATCTGGAGGGGGTCGACTTCATGCACAAGTGTGTAAATACACTTGTGTATGTTTTTGTGTTGATTGCCAGATACTCCCTCCGATACACTCCCCCAATACACACGTGCTTTCGTTTGAGGGGGGGGGGATTCTAGACGGGGTGCCGTTATTAACCTCGCAACGTAGGCAAAGCGATTTATGGGAGTAAACTATCCATGTATTGCATCTTCTCTTTGACCCGTCCAAATCGCACGATCGACGTCTCGCATTGAATTCTTCCCAACAATGAAAGAATGCACATACGTATTGTTCTTGTTTTCTGTCTGCTACAATCACCGATACACACGCCACGTACACCTCCCACTTTTTAGGGGGGGGGGNCCCCCCCCCCACCCATAATCCATGTGTATTGGGGGGGTGTATTTGAAAGTGTATCTGGCGGGGTCTGAATTCGTTCATAAGTGTATGAATACACTTGTGTACAGTTTTAAGCACGCACACAATACATACCCCGATACAAACAACCAATACAATGGAAGATATGGGGGGGGTGGGGTTCGATCCCAACGATACGTTTGTGTACGAGTTTCCAAAACCCCACGATACACTACCCGATACATCGTCCCAAAACAATCGGGTAATTGGGGGAGGGGGGAGGGGGGGGGGATCGACTTCGAGTTAATTACGTTCACGGTACATGCGAGCTTTCATAAAAGCTACTGGATGTCCTGTTTTCTTTCGAATGATCACCTTCATTTTCCGTATGTGTTCAGGTCACATTCTGTATATGACAGACATAGCCTATCTAGCTTTCGAGACGTATGTAGGTCATCTTAAAATTAAGTTAGTATATTTTCAAATTCACGGAGAACAAAGACTCAAAAGATTCATACATGTAACTATAAATCTCTATGGAACAAAATTACATTTGTTCATTGAGAAACTAATGATCTAACAAGTGAATACATGCGAGTAAACTTCCGGGAAGGGAAGATAACGAAGGAGTAGTATACATATGTAATGGAGTGTATAAAGGTGGGATGATTAACCATACCTCCATTTGGCAAAGTGTGCATGAAATCCTTCATATCCTTATGGTTCAAGAAAGTTATGATCCTCAAGAACGTAGGCTAAGTTAGAGGAAAACATTGAACCACTGAGAACAATGTGCAAAAATTATTATCTCAAGGGATTCTTGGTCGTACTTGAAAGGTGGGTCTTGCACCCGGGTCGATGCATCTAATGGAGCATCGGTGCATGATACAAATAAATGTTGATAAAAATGCTTAGTGTCTTGAACACGATGTACTGGCGTGCACCAAAAGGATGTTATTATCGATGATTGGAGGCTACCAAAGACATTATGATCATTCGTATACAAGACTGGTGTTGTCTACAAACCAGAGTTCGGAAGAATGGCAACATCACACTAGATCTGATCGGATATGGATTGGCCAGCCTACACCCGGCTGGAGCAGAGCAGCACATTTCAGCAAGAAGGAGAACACGGGCCCCGCATGCAACGGCACTTTCAGGGTGACACGGCCACCCCCTTGACCACCCCCAACAGCCTCCACTGACCCTTGTTCATTGCAAACAACAGTGGCATCACCACCTCCTCTATCTTCCATCCCATCTACACTCTTACAATGGTCAATGGACAGCCTACCCTCTCTCTCGTCCATCTCCCCCCCACTCCCCAATCAACTCTTGCACACCAGACAGGCACACCCACACGCATTTTTTGGACTTTGGTGCCCCATTCAATGTTATCCACAACTCAATGGAATCGCAATGTTTACTCCAATCCTTGTGCCAGCCAAACCCAATACCTATATCTTGGACAAACCCTTCAAACGATCCTCTCAACGACCAAGACACAAGATGCCCATCAAAACTTCCCCCGCTATTTTACAGTTTCAGTCAGTCCCCACATACTTCATCCCTGGCTTTTCCACTCTGCAGTTAAACTCTAGTTTTTACCATTTTCAATCAGGCCGACCCAGCTTTGGGTTTTTCCATTGCTAGATTGACTGACGTTGTCATGGGAACTCTTTGAGTCAATACCAATACGCAATTGTACCTTCTCTTGTCAGGAGAAAGTTACAAAAACTTAATGTCCAAAGATGCCACTGAATCTGTATCTGACCTACGAGCATGCCAGCCAAAATCCGGGAACACTAATCACAAAAACAACCAGTCTCCCAATGTGCAACGAACACAGATTTGTGGTTTTGTCATTTCTCTCAATGACCTCATCTATCTCAAGACCACGGGAAGGAACAACATCACAACATCTACCATTCTTGTTGTCAGCACTCGTATCATGGCTGTTGGTTAGACCACCCTCCCACTCCTCCCTCTCCCCCCTCCAACTCTCCAACCAACGCTTGCATATCACACCTGCACGCACACATGTAAATCCCGGGCTTTGGTCCCCCTTTAATCCATCTCCACGTCTACGTGGGATCACAAAAACTCCTTCCAGCCTTGTGCCATCCATAAAAACATTCCCCTTCTTACAAGGCACAACTTGTTCCGGTAGTAAAACTCTCCATGTTCACAGAAGCCAGTAGATTCGCAACACATATTTCTGCCTGCTAGCACCCAAACTACATGGAGGAGCTACCTCCCCCAGAAGAAAACCCTTCACTGGCACCAAGCACTCCCCCCAGATCATGGTAGTATGCCAAGACACTTGCAATATCTCACACTCCTCGTCCACACATTGTAAAACGGGGGGTGAACGGGGTGCGAGCCCATGTGGACGTTAGGACCTCTTGGACTCGATTGCTCATGGAATTCGCGTGGGGTTTTTGTGGATAGTGAATTCTTTATGAAGTTAAGTGCCTCGCGAATGACTCCTCTCACAAGTATGCGCCGACCAAGGTCGTGGCACGGATTCCATTCTCGTCATAGGGCAACCCAGGGGGGGGGGTGGAGGATATTGTTTTATCCTTTCATTTTGTCGACGGATTAAAGAGGCTCAACTATATTCATTTCTCTCGTTGAGTCACCCGATTTAACTATATTATAGTGTCCAAGTGGAAACCCTAGGTTTTCGGTATGGTTAAACATGTAGAGGTGATGGCAAAATACTTTCACGCATGCAATAGATTAGTTACCACCACTCGCTCTCTCTCGTTTAATAGTGTGGCCAGCACGATTATAGGATTGTGCTTGCCACGCCGCGGAATGGTGGTGGACTCCGGCGGTGTGGTTCTTTCAGAACGCCCCACCGGTGGCCCTTCGCAAGTCCCCTCGTCATGGCAAGGGGCTTCGTGAGGACCCCCTTGATGGGTGGGGGTCCCTTGTGATGTTGCATTGGGTCATGCCCAATGTGACAGCGAGGGCCCCGTAGATCCCATCATGAATAGTTGCGATGGACTCGTGTTCTGTTGCTGTTGATGTTGCTTGAGGTCGCGACACCTCAAGCGGCGGCAGGATAGCGGGAGGCACTATCCGGTCACCCCCTTGCGAGCCAGAAGCTTCCCGTTCGCAAGGCTGGTCGGCGAGGAATCCTCCTCGCCATCTAGTTGACCGAAGGGATTGTCCCTAATTTTCAAGAAGACGGGCACGACAGACCACTTTTATGATTGGCGCCGTTCTATGTAGCGTAGAAAACAGGCATGGTTAATGCCATGCTTTTGACACACATACACGGTCCCCACAACCCCTTGCCTTTGTACCTTCAAACTATTAAACAATAATCTAGGAAGTTGAACCAACCTTTTAAGCTTTGCCTCTATAAACTCCTCTCCATCCTCTCGCACCTCCTCTGGCACAAGAAGAAACCCAAACCCAAACGCTCCTCCAAGCCTCTCCCAACACTCTACTACACGACCCCTACACAAAACTCACCATGTAATCCGACACATGACCGGTCATCATACACACATCAGTGTAATACCCGTATCTCTTCCAATAACACCAACAACACCCCGGAATTACCATCCCTCGCATGCACTCACAACTAGCCGAAAACATCCTACAAAGAGTAAACCCCCTTATCCTAGTGCATATCCCCCAAAGCCAAAAGGGAATCCCTCATACCAACCCACATACCCCTCCTCAACTAAAAACAAAAAACCCCGCCTAAATCCCACCTCCCCAAAAAAGGCCAAAAGCCCCTCCACACCCAACTCATGACAATAGAGAGCCAACCACAAGTTCACAACTGAAAAAGGTAGTGTAGAAACCCTGCCCTCACACCAAAACCCTAGCACCACAGCCACAGTCGTTTAAAATCCCAGTACTTAAAATCAACGGTCTAGTCCTTTCCACCTTCCTCCAAACCCATGATCCCTCCAATTGCTGCCTCGTAGAATTCCACGTCACATCTACTGACTCTATCTCCCAGTTGGAGAACAATATAACAATGAAATCTCAATGTCTTCCCATGCGAATCAACGAGGAACGAGGGAATTCTTACAGTGTATGATCCCAAATGAATCAGCCCAATAGAAATATCCATATAGGAAACTCACTGCATCAGACAATGCATGTTCAAACACCGGTATACTACCTTCACAATTACATCCATCTACGTCCCACTGACACTTAAGACAATAAAACTCTTCCGGCGGGAACTAGACACTTTCCTCTCGTAACACACAACATACTTCCTAGTCGGTGATTTCAACAACACATATGACCTAATCAATAGTAACACACGGACCGTCAAAAAAGACCAATTCCTACTTTCCAAAGTTTAATCCGACCATGATATCCAAGATGCATACAAGAAGCTCCACCCCGCATGCATCGTATTCACATACCAGTCCCACGGCCACCGCATAGCCTCCCATCTAGACATAATATACTGCTCTTCCGTAGCATGACAAAAAATAGCTCATGCCACCCACCTAGCCATTTCCCATGATTTATTTGACCACATCGCAGTGCCAAAAATCACCATTCAAAATCAAACAGACACCCAATCCCCGCTCTGACTCTATAATTTAGACGCGTCCTTACTTACCCATTTCTTCCTCCACAGCCTCCTTGCCAAGCCCCCTACCCATCCTTGGATCAAGCAGAAACATTAGGTACAAAATGTGGTTCAGATCATACGGTGTCATGGAAGCTTGACGCATCTGTAAAACAATGGCCCACATAAACACATCCATCGCTAGAGTCCAACAACAACTGTGTTTCCATCCAAACAACTACCTTACTGATCTTTAATTTCGATCATTTTGAAAACGCGAATTAAGTGATCTATAATTTCGTTCAAGATTTTTACTAAAGAAGTTATTTGGGTGGTACTTAAAGTTTCGTTCAACGAAAATACCTGATCCCTAAATTCGACGTCGAACAGGTGCAGCCTTGCCAGCCGCCGCGATCCACCTCGCTGGACATGCGCGAATGTCGCGATTGACTAGCCTGACGCGTCAGATCGAGCAAAAACTGCTCGATCTGACATGTGAGACTGGTCTGACAGCACTGACACTACTAGTCCGCAGCGCAAATCCGGCCCGCAAGCGGGATGTGCACCGACTCTTCGGAGTAATCGTGTCAAAATTCGTCGAATTTACAATACAAGAGTGAACAATCGGGGTTCTCTGTCTTTAATTTTTGGTTGTCACAAAATGAGAATTATCTATGTGGAAGATAAAGATAAAGATTTCATCAAAAATATTTATAATCGAAATTAAATATCAGTAGGTAAATTCTACAACAAATACTTAAAAGTAGATCACACCAACTACGAAAATATGTCCTCGCAGCAGAACGGTTGTGCCAACAGCGCCGTCGAATTAAATACACCAAAAACCTCGAGCAAGCCTCACGAGTTCTTAGTGGTATCCTGGAAGCCAAAAAGCAAGCCAAACTAATCCTTGCACTTATTGGAATATGAGAAGCCTCCAGCCACAAAAATCAAAGACATGAGACACGTCATAATGAGACTCTATATCGACCTCATCACACCAAAGAGGAGCTATCCGTTTCCATCCCAACATCCCCCCAACCTATAGCTCCCCGCTCATCTCCACCAAGCACTCGCCAGACCAATTACGATCGAGGGAATCATAGACACAACAAAAACACTATCCAAGAGGAGATACCCTAGCCTAGGTAGGCTCATGGTAGAATCATATAAACATGCTCCTAAAGCAATTCCACCCACACTCCTACTAATGTTTCAAGATGTAATTGCCAATCCAGAAAAACACCCAAGATTTATTGATACCATCACCTACATGTTGTTAATAAAAGGAGATCCGACGCGTGAAAATTTATCATCCAATCTCACTCCTTGATAAAAAATGCAAAATTCTTGCCAGATTATTGGCCAACAGACTCATGAAAACACTTCCACGCATCTTTAACCCAGGGCAAACAGGCTTTGTTCATGGACAAAGTATCAACGATACGCTCTCATGCATCATGGACCTCCAACGCTGGTATATACGTACCAAAGCCAAACTCGCTTTTCTCCTTGCTGATGTTGTAGAATTTTATGACGTACTCATATGTCCAAATCTTTTGGGCACAACAGAGCACATGGGCTTCCCGTCCACACTCACCGGGTGGCTAATAACTACGTTCGAGAACACCCGTACAGGGTTCCTCATTAACGGCCACCAAACAGACCACTTCCAATATATCTCTGGTATGCGACAAGGTTTTCTATCGCACCTCTTCTCTCTATCAACGCATCGAAGCCACTCAACCAAATTCTCCAAACACACGCCGAGAGGCTGATCTCCTCCCCCACGTGCCCTAGCCACGCAGCGTGTGCATACGATACCAAAGTCTTCCTAGTCACCCAAGAGACCCTTAACAACGCCATCGTCACCTTTGATAAATGCTTCGTCCTCAACGGCCTCAACGCCAGCGCCGACAAAACCCTCCTACTCACGGCAGGCCCACACACCACAAAATGGAATGACATCCTCTTCCGATACATGGAAGGACCACAAGGAGTCATAGACATCAACCTTGACCATGAAATGCAACCTAGGAAAGTGTAGGAGGGCTTCGTTACTAAACTTCAGGCAGCTACAAGCATACGGAGGAATGCACATAGCACGATGGCTACACTTGATCTCGCCATCAACAAAAAGCTCATCCGCAAATTCCTCTACCACTTTGAAATCCAACCACCTCCCCCCGCACATCCTTGTGGAAATCACCAACACACTTCTAAACCTCCTCTCCTCCCCTTCCAAAGAAAGCAAGCTTAGCTTTGTCAACAAAAGCATCACTAGAACCCCAACAGATAAAGGAGGTTTGGGCATGCTCTGGCCACCCATCATACTACAAGCACAGAGAGACCCGTAGGCATAGCTAGTCCTCCGACCTAACACCAACGTGTGGAAGGACATAGCGCGCCACTACCGAAGTTTTCCAAACCAGGGGCATTTCTTCCTCCTCCACCCCCGCATCCTTTGAATTAAACCAAACGAAACAAGACGGGGACACTCACGCTGGCACTCCATCCTCGAGAAATTTCAACTGCCTGACCTTGTCATCCATTCCCAACTTCTTGAAGGCGTCGATCTCCTCCAAGAGTATGTTGCATCCGCCCGTTCTATCGAAAATGAAGAGGCAACCCCTCTGGACAAGCCAGATCAGAACCCTTTCTCCTCGACAATGAGACACGACTCAAACACTTTCCAAGAGGCACGTTCTACTTCAACAGCCAGCGGATGAAAAACCGAGTAAATTACTTATAAAACATACAAGAGTCCTCGGCAGAGTAAAGTCATGTATACCCACCGATGGGTTGCTGCCACATCAACGAGGGATGTTTCGATCATCGGCCATCGCAAGCATTGGTGTCCCACACCAAACACCCATTGCACCCATTCCCTACTATAAGGAATGACACACACCACGCACACCTTCACAGTTAACCCGCCCCCACTGTGAACACGGACACTTCACTCACTCCTGCACCCCGAGACCCTATATACAATTTCCATCTCAATGACTGGACCCCGACACACGTCCGGGGTGGGACATTCTTCGGATTTAGCGTCGGTACAATAAACACCTCATGGAAAATAGCAACTAAAAGCCCTCTCTTGTGAAACCTGACAAACGCGTCCTTCCCGGATCTCCTAAACCCCTCACCTTGCGGTCGAAATGGCCGCAACCTCCTACAAACCCGAATATTTTGACCCAATAATTGTTACAGAATGACATCATTCCCCCTAAACCCACAGACACTGTGGTGCGCATAACCTTGCGTCACTTACAAGTAACAAAATGACTTAAGTTTCTACGACCACCGTTCATGAACATTTGTGTCTTCTGCGGGCGCCACACATAAATTATAGAACGTGCTTTTTGATATAGCCCTTGCGTACAACCCATACTCACCCCACTAGCCAACACCGCGACTTTCATGTGCCAAACCCCAACCACCACCCTCACCTTCTACAATACATCCAATAGGAACCAATTGTGGCACCTCTTACAGGCCATGACCTTCTACGAAACACGGAAACTCCTCTATAATCCCGATTGCATGAGTCCTAGAAGACCTCGATGATTACATCAATTTGCACATCCCGCACCTTCAAAACCAAAGACGCCACACAATTGCAAAAAGCTACACAAAATATCATTAGTTGAATTACATAAACGTTGCAGCAATCTCAATATCAAGGATGAATTGTTTTCTTATGCGCTGTCTATGTGCAGAAAATGGATGGGAATCTCAACTCATTGGGCCAGAAATGCGATACTAGATGGTCTTCGACCCCCAAATCATCTCATCCGTTGCCCCACGAGTTAGGACCAGTTGAAGCCATGTGGCACAACCGGCGCTACATTGTGCCGGGTGCCGAGTTCGACCCCGCGCCTGACGCGTATTGCCTCATGTGGGGATTCGTACCTGGATATTGCAGTACAACCTCATGGTTACTCGGAGAGCCGTATTCTGGAAGCGCTATCCCATCGGATTTCCATGTGATGGGGGGTGAACGTACACCGTGATGGCCGACGAAAAGAAACATGGAGAAACGTGCAACAAAACCGGATGATGTTAGCATTGATTTGTCCGGCACCGGACGAATCGATGCCAACATGATTTGACGAACCAGGCATGCACCACACAACACACTGGCCAATCAGAAGCGAGAAGTGATGGAGAAGGGCGAGTGCCAGTGTGAGTCGCTTTCGCCACTCGAAAAATGACGAGAACTCGATGTTTCTCGCGAGTGCGTCATTTTTGGGAACTGTTTCTTTGAACCAGAGACCAGAAGGTGTGTTCTCGAGAAAATTCGTTGAATCTTCTGAGAAAACAAAAATGTATCCATCAATTAGTGTCGGTATCTACTCGGTCTCTCGAACAATACATACGAGACTGGTTTCCAAAGATAGCAGGTCCTCACATATGTGCGGCTTGAAAATAGGCATAAAATAGGTATGAAAGTCCGACGCTGACATTTATAATCTACTGGAAACCGAAACAGGCACCTACCATCGTCACAATCTGGACTCGTCACCTCGCGTCTAGGCGAGTCGCAAACCAAGCAGTTCGCATAAAGTTGCCCTTCAACAAAATACCAGGAAGTGGCTGCGTTTTCATGTCCCCAAGAGTCGCTACTTTCCAAAAGGCGGCAGTATCTACTCAACCCCCGTGATGCGGACCAGTGCTTGAATGCAGGCTAGCAGGCTGCCGCCCCCAGACTTGTGGATGTATCCCGTTTTCCCGACACGAGACATTGATAGGGACTCGCTATTCGTAGCGCCGGACCTTCATGGTCTGCGATTATCGTCATGTTCAGAGCTTTCCGACGTGGTCGCCCAAGAAAAAAGTCCAGCAAGGTCGGGGCTGAAACGGCCGACTGTCCTCTCGTCCCATCGACGCTGTCAGATGAGACGGATGCAGAGCAATGACGGCGAGATTCTCGAGCACCATCAACATGTTTCCTGAAGTCCTGAAATCGCAAAACCGTCGATCGTTCGGCGTCGTCCGTGCACGATCGCTGAGAGCTCAGACCCTTCGGATGAAAGCGACATCTGCCGACGACGACTAGGAAGAGTGTCGACCCGGCCATGGACGAAGCGCTGCGCGGTCGTCGCTTACCTCCGATCGACGGCACCGGCCGAAAGACCGTTTGCAACTAGTCGGCCGTCAACTGCATCTGATTGGGAGCCGCCCGCTGTCTAAACCGCATGTTCGGGATAGTGAATGCGGAAGAAGGATGCTGGAGACTTTGTGCAATGATGACGTACGCAGAGGTATGAATAATCGGGCCCGTCCACCGCAACCGAGGGCTCCCCAATCTGGTTGCATACCGCAGCCATCGTGGACGATGGCCTCATGGTGCGGCGGTTGTCCCTCAGGAGCAAAGAAGATCTGCTCTCTATGAATGCATATGCAATGGCAATGTGAGATATGTCGCAGGATCTATTCTCAAAACAGATGGCATGAACATTTGATGACACATGCCGTTAGACGGGATTGTTTAGAAAATATAGAAAAAGAGAAAGCATTCGTGCTAATTGTGATTCGCGAGAATCCAAAGCATGTGAAAATCCTAGTAGTTGCCGATCTAACCATTATTATTTCCCATGCCGAAGAAATGTTTTCGAAGTGCAAAACGGCTCAAGCGATTTCGACCTCCGTCACGTCTTCCGCGATGCACTCTCGGGGTGGGGGAGTGGGGCAACATCTGCCAATCCGCCGCTGCCGTCCGTTGCTGCTGCTTCTGGTGTTGCCAGTTGCCGCAGACGACTGCCCTTCTCCAGGGCCGCGTACTCGAGCCACAAAATGTAGTGTGCAGTGAGATTCTCCGGTTTTGGCGGTTACTACAATGTAGTGACTACCAGTCGCGTATTCAGTCACTGCAAAGGTTTTGGCGGTTACTACAGCAATCATTACGGAAATGCAGCGTTCGTCACTACACGGAAACTACGCGTGTCAGATCGCCGACAAGTCGGAAGCGCATGGAGGGCGAAGCTTCTTCGGTTGTGAAGTTTCAGATCAGATTCAAACCACTCGACTGCAGAAAAGGCAATCATCGGACAACACGGTCCGAGAGATCTAGTAAAAATCGATTTTGTGTGACATTTTGAGATCACTGCATGTTATGACTACAAGTGACAGAAACCCCCTCAATCCTGTCACTTGTAGTGACAAAATGTAGTGAAAAGTGTCGGCGGGAGCCCTTTCACTGCAAGATACTAGAATGATTAAGCGCGTAATACACTTGTAGCGATGATGTGGCATTTTGCGAAGTACCGAAAAAATCGCTAGTCCTCGCCATCGTACACGTAGGATCGCAAATGGACAGGTCAGCTCGCACAACCAAGCTAGCGAGGAAAATCGAGCGGGATACTTCACTACACACTACATTTTGTGACTCGAGTACGCGGCCCAGAGCACAACCCGTTTCTGCAAGCTCGCCGTCCTCGTTCGGTTAGTGCGGAGGTCGACTGCCTCTCCGACTGCGCTCGGAAAACTTCGCAGTGTCTCAGGGGCGCGCGGTGGCGCAGGCGATCACACCGCACACGTCGAAGTGGCGCGGAGAATGCCAGACGGCTCGGTGGATAGCACACACCGAGGCTTCAGAAGCGCCCGCGAGCTGCACTGCACCCACCGCCGGACCGCGCACGGCCGCTAAGCGGCTTAAGCGTACCTGCTCGAGCCAAGGCACTTCAACGCATCCTAAGACGGAAAAAAAAAACCAAAAAACTGATAATCGCGCATCGCCGAAGAGTTCGCCCCCACGTCGAGGGAAAGTGCGATCTCCGCGGCTACGCGCGGAGAGGTTAGGAGGAGGGGCGGAGTGAAGGGCGGGGGGAGGGGAGGGGCGGTGAGGTATCACAGGCTGCCACCATGTTGGGCGTGGTGCTGGGATGGGCGTTTGCGCTGCTGAGCGCGGTGGCGAGCTTCTGGCTGCCCATCTCCGTCGCCCTGCTCGCCGTCGTCCTCACCAAGTACATCAGGTGTGTGGATGCTGGAAAGGCGCTGCTTCTTCTTGCATCGCGTACATTCTTTGTTGTTCATAGACTCATAGGCACGGTGGCCAGCTTCTGGCGCTGCCAATCCCCGTCGCCCTGCTCGCCGTCATCCTCACCAAGTGCATCAGGTGTGTGGAGGCGCCTGAAGGCGCTGCATTTCATAGCGTTGTCAAGATTCGTTGCCTACTTCTCCTGTTTACCGTAGACTCATAGGTTGCGGTGGTGTGCTGCTGTCTGCGAGTCTCTGTCGTCTGGCTTGCCCGTAATCCTCACCGAATGAACTAGATGAATGTGTGCTTGAAGGACGTAAGATCTGATTTTTTTTTTTCCGTGGTGTTTTTCGCCTCATAGCAAGACGCTGCCTGTCTCCTACAGCTTTTCGTTCTGGTCATGGCGGCGGATGGTTCATGCTGGTTTATCGCCGCACAGGACCACACCGAGTGCGGTCAACCACATTGAGTGCGATCACAGCACCCCACAGCATTGAATGCACCGAGTGCGATGAACCAACATTGTGATTGGGCTGGTTCTTTGCTGACTGCAGCGCAATGCACTGTGCAGTGCGGTGCAGTGCAGTGCGGTGCGGTGCGGTGCGGTGCGGTGCGGTGCGGTGCGGTACACTGTGGTGCAGTGCGGTGCGGTGCGGTGCAGTGCGGTACACTGTGGTGCAGTGCGGTGCGGTGCGGTGCGATGGGGTGTGGTGCGTGCGGTGGGTTTTGGTGCGGTGTGGTGCGGTGTGGTTCGGTGCAATGCTGTACAGTGCGGTATGGTGCGGTGCAGGGCATTGCGGTGCGGTGCAGTGCGGTGCGGTGCGGTGCGGTGCGGTGCTGTGCGGTGCGGTACACTGTGGTGCTGTGCGGTGCGGTGCATTGTGATGGGGTGTGGTGCGATGTGGTGTGGTGGGGTACGGTGCGGTGCAGTGCGGTGCGGTACACTCTGGTGCGGTGCGGTGCTGTGCGGTGTGATGGGGTGCGGTGCGGTGCGGTGGGGTGCGGTGCGGTGTGGTGTGGTGCAATGCTGTACAGTGCGGTGTGGTGCGGTGCAGTGCGGTGCGGTTGGGTGCGGTGCGGTGCGGCGTGGCACGGAGCGCATGGCGAGGTGTGGTGCGGCGCGGTGCGGTGCAGTGCATAATCATTCCAAGCAAAGCCAAGGCAATTGATGCGGGTTGCTGTGAGCACGCAGCCGTTCGATCAAATTTCGTAGTCGACCACATCGCGGCAGCACGAAATGTTTCTGAACGTATGTCGATGAAATCATACTGGTAAGTCTTGCTTTTTTAAAATGTGCCCTGGACGTGCAAGACCATCTGGTTCGTTCAGGAGTCCTGAATCAGGACAGAATTTCATAATGTTTGACTTTCCAGAAAGTTCTACACACCAAGGGACTAAGCAGCACCACCCACCCTGAGTGAGTCACACACATGACCATTACATGTGCCATCCCAGCCCCGCGAGGGAGGGGGGGGGGGGGGGGGGGGGGGGGGGGGGGGGNGGGGGTGGGGTGCGGGGGAGGAGGGAGAGGAGGGGGGACCAGTGGCCGACACTGATAGTGTCCTCCTGTAGTGGGTGGTGGTTAACACAGATGGGCTGTGTGCAGCGAGAGGAGGCGTCCGAAAAGTATTTTTTTTGCAGACTTGGGTATTGTTTGATAACAAGACGACCAGACAGTGTTTTGCGCACTCATCCGTGGTGGATGGCCGCGCGATGTATTCTCGCAACATCTGTCCACTTTGCGAATGAGAATGATTTCTCACCCACAAAGATTGACGTAAAGAAAAAGGACGGATTGTTTTAGCCCTGAAAACCGGGTCTTTGCGTCTGAGAATATTTCCTCACCCACCTTTTTTTTCTTTTCTTTTTTCCCCGTCCCTTTTATCCTGTCCTATCCGGTCCAAATCTGATCTGATCCGGTCCGATTTCAAGCTTCGAGGAGCCGAATCCGGTCCGAAATCAGACGCACTGTTTCGATCAAAGTTCCGATTGGAGTTCGTTTGGACTCGAATCAAGATGAGGGGTGGTAATACTCTGTTACCCCCCCTCATTTTGACCATGCCTTCTCTCTCTCTCTCTCTCTCTCTCTCTCTCTCTCTCTCTCTCTCTCTCTCTCTCTCTCTCTCTCTCTCTCTCTCTCTCTCTCTCTCTCTCTCTCTCTCTCTCTCTCTCTCTCGCGTCTTCTTCTCCCTTCGATTTGTGATGTCCAGACCACTTTCCTGGTTTCTTCACCTTGTCCTTCTCCGCTCG
Source organism: Penium margaritaceum (assembly GCA_023375785.1). Taxonomy (NCBI): domain Eukaryota; kingdom Viridiplantae; phylum Streptophyta; class Zygnematophyceae; order Desmidiales; family Peniaceae; genus Penium; species Penium margaritaceum. The sequence continues at coordinate 112,357 of SZWC01008261.1, forward strand.
TCTTTCCTCACAGAATGTCCATTGTTTGCTTTCCGCTCATCTCTCCACACAACAGATCGAGTTTCTTCGACAAGTCCTTCAAGATCTACGGCGTGCCCGTGTCCGTTCCGGGCCCGGGCGTCGCGTACCGCAACCGCCGCTACCTCGCGCTCCTCGAGACGCCGTTCGAGGGCGGCAACACCATCCCCGCCCTCTTCGACGTCGCCGCCAACCGCCACCGCGGCCGCCACCTCCTCGGCACGCGCCCTCTCCTGGCCAAGGAGAGCGAGTTCAACGAGAAGGCCGGGCGCTCGTTCGAGAAGGTGACGCTGGGGCCGTACGAGTGGGAGAGCTACGAGAGGGCGCACGAGAGGGCGGTGGCCATCGGCGGAGGGCTGGTGAGGCTGGGCCATGGGAAGGGGGAGAAGGTGGCCATCTTCGCGGAGACCCGGGCGGAGTGGTTCCTCAGCCTCCAGGTGCGTGTCTTTTTTTTTTTTCCTCCTTTTTTGAGGAGGGTGGTTCGATTCTTTTCTATGAACGTTTTACACGGTGTTTAGGAAACGTAGAGCCTGCGGAGATCCGGGCGGAGTGCTTCCTCAGCCTCCAGGTGCAATTTTTTTGGGAGGGCAGTTCAGTTCACTTCTTTCTGGAAGCGCTTTTTACAGAAATCAGAGAATGTGGAATTTGCAGAGAGACTAGGGCGGAGTGATTCCTCAGCCTTCAGGTGCGTTGCTTGCTGTGTGGAATTGAACCGATGTAGTGGTGGATGGGGAAATGACCCATTCTCCTCCATGAAGGTCACGATGCGTCCACAGCGTTCTCATCATGTTTGTGTGCACAAGAGCCTGCGGACATGGACTGGGGCGGGAAAAGGGATCTTGTCCTCCTCCCTCGTCCTCCTCCTCCTCCTCCTCCTCCTCCTCCTCCTCATCTTCCTCCTCCTCCCTAGCAGAAGGAGAGGGAGTTGGATTTTTGGTCTCTTTGATAGGAAAGTCTGAAATAGATTTTTGTATGCTTCTCGTCTTGCCAAAGCGTCAAGAGAAACAATTTCCTTTTGACGTTCTGCAAGACGTCTGAAAACGCCGGTCAGTTCTCCTCCCTCTCCCATCCCCAGCAGATGCGTGGGTTGTGTCGACGAGGCCATCGAGACCCCACACACACACCGCCTCCACTGCTGCCACCACTATCATCGACGCTAGTCGGGAGAACATGTCTTGTCCTCGTCGTCCTCGTGGACGACAGTGGACGCTCGTCCACTGCCGTCACTATTACTATCATCAAACGCTAGTCGGGAGAACATGTCTTGTCCTCGTGCCGCCGCTGCCACCATGGCCGCATGCAGTCGTTGCAGTGTGTGCGACGCCGGTCCTCATCCTCCGCTTCTCTCACCGGCTAAGCAAGGGCTGGCGCTGAAGGGAAATTGTTTCGAAGACATTTTGAAGAACGTCGAAGAATCGTTTCTTAGACGATTTTCTAGACGTCTAAGATATAATTATCTGGACTTCATCCTCCGCTTCTCTCACGGGGTTCAGCAAGGTCTGGCGCTGGTGGTGGCGGCGCCTTTAAGAAACCATACATTCGCGTTGATGTGTGATGGGATGCTCATACCGTCCGCATGGGACTCGCACCGGCTGACAAGAAGGACGCTCGCCCACTGCGTAGAACTTAGGTGCTGTGCTATGCTATGTGCTGTGTGTGTGCGTGTGCGTGTGCGTGTGCGTGTGCGTGTGCGTGTGTGTGTGCGTGCGTGCGTGTGCGTGTGCGTGTGCGTGTGCGTGTGTGTGTGTGTGTGTGTGTGTGTGTGTGTAAGGGATGCAAAAAAGGAGCATGAATGGCGCAATTCTTCTCCATCACCATCTACTTCGGTGTCGTTGGCGAGGCCCACGTGCCACAGCAGGAGGGGCAACAGAGGACTCAAACTCCGCCGCATCGTCTCCTACTGGTCGGATGAGGCAATACGAGAAGCCTGTACATGGTTAAGTCTTCCCAAACATTATAGACTTCCCCGGTTTCTGGGAAGCCTAGGAAGTCTGGGACTTCTCTGCAAGATCTTCTTCCAACGCGATGTCCCACCACCATTGAATGATGGAGAAGCAATCGAGTTCCAAAACCCAGTGTAAAAGCAAGGTCCACCCTGCCATGCTGTGCTCCAGTGGGGAGGGGATCAGGAGGGAAGTCAACGAGTTCCGACATATTGATCCTGCAGACAACGAAGGAGAGTAACCATCCCGGGGGTGGGGGAGAACGGGAGGAAAGGTGTCGTTGACTACAATGGTTGGGTTGACTAAAATGGTTGACTACAATGGTTGGGTTGACTACAACGGTCGGAATGGTTGGGCTGTCGCTACAAACTCGGGATGCCTGCCTTTGTAAGGAAGAAGTTGGTGGGTGCTAAGAAGTTGGTGGGTGCAAAGAAGTTGGTGGATGCTAAGAAGTTGGTGGATGCTAAGAAGTTGGAGGATGCTAAGAAGTTGGTGGGTGCTAAGAAATTGGTGGGTGCTAAGAAGTTGGTGGGTGCTAAGAAGTTGGTGGGTGCTAAGAAGTTGGTGGGTGCAAAGTGGGTGCGAAGTTAGGCGGTGCACAGTTCGGTGGGTGCAAAGTTTGGTGGATGAGAGGCCGGCGTGCACCATTTGGTGATTCAGAATCACCATTCGGTGAGTCTGAATCACCATTCGGTGATTCGAGAGAAATAGCAAGACATACCTTGCCGAGTTCATGTAGGCCAGAAGGTCGTCGATCTCCATGGCGCTGAAGTTGCTGCGCAGCGTGGCCGCCACTGCCGGCGTCGGGGGGAGGGGAGGCGGGGGTGGCCGGGGAGGGGGCGGGGGCGAGGGAGGGCGGGGTGGCGGTGAGGGAGGGGGAGGTGGGGGCG
>SZWC01008262.1:818-21898 GCA_023375785.1 Penium margaritaceum
ATTTTTTCGGTTGGGGCGGGCGGAGGCTCGGGCGGGGGGGTGGGGATGGGGGGGGTGGACATCGAATCATGCACGTGTGGTCACGTGGCGTGCTGCGACCCTGTCAGAGCCCTCTGACGTCGACTTCTAGGCATGGCCAAGTCGGTAACTTAGTGCGAAAACGTCGGCCATATAAGTAAGACCTTCCGCAAATTGCATTGTAGTAGATTTCCGAGCGGTAAAGTTGGCCAAATCTGTAAGTCGACCACCAAAGTAGGACAGATACGGAATGGGTTAAGGCTGGTCGGCCGCAGACGTAAGAGAATTTAAAAACATGGCCAGATTCGTAAAATGACCGCCTGGACACGGGATTTTGCATTTCCAACTTCGAATCCTTTTTCATTTGTCACCACCAGCCTTGAAAGTGTGCTCTACGTGACGCCAAAATCAACTTGAAAAAGTTCACAATGTAAAATCACTTTTCGTGGTGTCCCCGGACATCATGTCTATTTTGACATTATCGAAAGAACTTTTGGAACCTTCTTGTCCATTTTGCCAACGAAACTCCCCTTTCGTTGAAAGGAAACCTCTCAACACCTAGTACAGGCGTCCCTCGCAGGAGCCCCAACGTGAATACGAACCTAGAACAATCTATTACTACAACTGAGCCGGAAATGCCTTCAACGGGGACGCGTAGCTTTTCCGACCTTAAAATTACACGTGTCTCGCTTTCCCTCAGCAGCCACATATCCATCTGTACGCCGGCTCGGTGTGGCCACAAGGGACAGTGGACGCCAGGCGGCTATTTTGTCCCGACCAAACCAAACCTGAAACTTAATTTGCCGAGGTCGCAGCTATTGAGCATACAATTTTGAGCGGAGAAAGAAGCAAGAAAAACCAGGGCAATGTTTTCGGTCGGCGGTTGCCGAGGCGTCATATTTTCAACTTTTTGGGTGTTGTGACCTCAAGACAGAGGCGCGGAGTGGACGATGGATAATATCCGTCATCGATGATCGATGAACAAGGTTATTGGTAGACAGCACAATTCTTCACCCTTAATTTGTTGCCTCCCAGTAACGATGGTCTCAGAAAGCAGGGGCAAGGGTTTTAATCATACATATGGTGCTCTGCGTTAGAGGGTTATCCATTTAGTTCAGAAAACTCTTTGCGAACGTGGACAGCCCCTCACCAGTCGTTCCCCTGGACACATCGTCAATCCTATGCAGGCTGCTATCCTCGCATGTAGCTTGGCGTACATCTCGGCGACCATGAGCGGTGTCCAGTAGAGGGAACTGTCCGCATTTTTTGGAGAAATTTAGTCGCGTATGGACGGTAACAATGGCCACACAGTCATCCGGACAGATGCGAGAGCGAAGCGCGTGAACCACCGCCGATTCATCCATTTTCTTCCAGCTGAATTTCCACGAAGGCCAAAAATGGACGCCCGAAAATGGGTAATTGGAACTCGCTTTCCCACTCACTGATTGCCAGCCACGGCACATACGACATCCGTCGTGTCTCCACGGCTGCGATCTGGCAAATCGAACAGTTCCGTCATTTTCTTCCCGTACTGTTTGTCCGCGGCATGTCAACGGTCGTGACTGGTTGGCACGTTTCCGTTGGCAGCTCATTGGCCATGTTTGGGAAACTCGGTCCCGTTCTCACAAGCAAGAAAGAGAGGTATGGGAGGCGTTTTCATTGACCTACGACGATGTGCGACCAACGTCTTGCGGCCGTCAGGCCTCTGACTCGGAGCTCAGGAAGAGTGGACTACATTCTTGGCTTTAGGGGCGAAAGAACTAGACGACTTGTGCCCAGTTCTCCAGGGGGTGAACCGGCACTTTAATTTTGCTATAGATTCTATGATCCCTCCGGTTTGGTTAGCGGGAGCAGCGCGACCATCCGATCTGCGGGTGCTCGTGAATGCTTGCGAGTGCGCCAAAACGCCACAGCAGAATCAAAGGAGAAATCAAAGGGTTCCCACTGATTCATCGTGATATTCTCGCCCTCAAATCCTGTGTGGCATGGTTCCCAACGTCTGGGAAACGTCTGAAGTGCGGCAAAACGAAGAATCAAAGCTAAAACCAACTATGATGACGTTCACTTATAAAACTTTACAAGAACTGGTTTCAACGCATCTACTTGATCGTCGACGGTCAAGGAAAATTTTTAAACCAGCTAGAAAGCGGTCAAAAGTTTACGCGCCTCTTGTCGTCGCTCTATTTGCGAGGTGCGCAGCAGGGGGTGGCCCATCAAAGAAGGATTCATCCGCAAAATCAGGACGTTCAGTCACCGATGTCAGGAGGGGTAAACCTGCGAGAGTTGCGGGCATGGAAGCCAAGTCCCGCTGATTTAAACCGGTTTCCTCTCGATGACAGAATAACAAAAGAAAAAACATGTAGGCATGAAATCGATGCAACTCTAGAATCAACAGCAAAATCACAGTGCCAGTTCACCCCCCAGGTCGGAAGTCAGAAGTTAGAAGTTGACCACTGGAAGCAAAAGGGAGGAATGGAAATGACTTCCAAAGTCGACTTGGAAAGTCGAACGACGTTCCCTTTACGTACACCCGGCTTTTCGACAACGAATGTGTCGGTCACTTCAAAACCTTCTTTGTGTTCCCCCTTTTTTGTGTTTGAACTCATGATCTGCAAAGAAAACTATCGACTAATGCCGTGTCACATCGGTGACAATCCTAACATCCATGACGAGAGTATTGCGCATCGCGTACCCTGCACATTATGGGGTCACCAATGCGCATAACACCACTGCTTCGGCCCCATACATCTGCATGCAATGAGCCAAATCCAGCACCATGTTTCACATTTGTGCAATGTACCACCCTTCAGCCATGGATGCACGCCGTTTTTGAGCCACGTCTACACTCATTTGGGGCGCTTTTGAACTTCGTGCACAACTCATCTCCCTACTCCGTGAGCTCCTCATCGACATAATCACTGAAATTCTACGGCGATTGAGACAACGAAGAATGATGGATGGGCGTCTACCCGGTCCATTATGGATGCGTGAGCTCCATGAAGGCCACCCACACTACATGGTCAACATGAGCCATTTTTCACTGTCTTCATGGTAGCGCATCGTCCCATTCATGAGGAACTTTTCGACTTTTGGTGACACGTATATCAAGATCAAGAAGACGCTCCTCATGTACCTGCAATGTGTCTTTTTGAATGTCAATTCATCTCATCATGGAAAGATTTCAATGGGCCGCATCCACTGTTTTCCACGCCATCCATGACTCTGTTGAAGCCCTTGTCGAAGTTGTGCCATGTGTCATCCAGTGGCCTCATGTGGATGCAACTGTGCCCGCTTCATGGGAAGGGATGCGTGGCTTGTTGTCATGGTTTGAAAACAATGCACGTGCACTAGACGACAATGTTCCCAATTTCGTGTCACATGCTCTGCGCGCGGCCTACTTCAACAAGCGTCAACAACAAACAGAACACATGCTCACTACATGTGACCACAACTTCCTGTTTTTGTTCAGTACGGTTAGATGGGAGTGGAGTGTGCATGACGCCTGCATGTTTGAAAATGCAGATCACCAAGGATTCGTGTTGCCTTCGAGAAAGTTCATGTAAGCATATACAACCTTCCCCGACACACATGGGCTTATGAAACCCTACCGTGGCATTCGCTACCACCATTAGGAGTTTGCAAAAAGACAAGTTGCACCATAGAAAAGGGAGAAAATATTCAACCGTCAACATGTGTTCATGCATTGAGTGCGCCTTTAGTGTCTTCAAGGCGCCTTTTGAAAATCATCAAGGCATGCCATAATACGAGGAAAACTTTCAAGGTCCACACATTCTGACTTGTTTTGTCACACATAATGTGATGATGTTCGTTAACAACAACTACAATGCGACGGATTTCACAGCTTTCTTACAACATCGAATTGAGAGGATAAGGAATGATGGCAATGGTGTCCGCGGGTCACGACAGCTATGACAATGTATAGAAAAGACAATATTCGAGCAATACATAGTGGACATGGAGTCTTCAGATTCAGAGACAAGTACATATTTGTGATTGTACAAAACATGAATACATTATTACATATCTATAAGTCATCTCCCTGCTCAACATCGTTCTCAGCTATAATTTACGTGACATTGTCCTCATTTAGTCCCAATCACCCCAAATCCATGCACTACTATATCGGTATACACCACACATTTTTTTGTACCCGTAGATTCTAAGTACCTTCCTTGTACTCACCCATACGTTATCGAAACTTTCACAGAATGTTCCAAGTCAGATTGGAGGACAAAGTCACATAATGAAGTATCTTCTGTGTAACTTCTCCATGGACGTATTTCTAAAGAGCTTTTCAACGAAGTTTGATTGTGTACATGATATCGTAATTACTTTTATAAAGTTTCTCACCCTTGTACACAAGTGTATGAGACAAGTGTATGGAGTGTATCACTAAACAAGTGATGTTACATTGAAATAATACATTTGTGTACATGATCTCATATAACCTGAATGATGTTTCTCCTCTTTGTACACTTCTGTACAAAGAGGAGAAACATCATTCAGGTTATATGAGATCATGTACACTAATGTATTATTTCAACGTAACATCACTTGTTTAGTGATGTTACAAATGACAAAAGTGTATGAGACAAGTGTATGAAGGAGTGCATCACTAAAGAAGATGCCGCCATCATATAGTGATGGGAGAAGGGGGTTCAAATGACAAAAGTGTATGAGACAAGTGTATGAAGGAGTGCATCACTAAACAAGTGATGATGCGTTGAAATTATACATTTGTGTACATGATCTCATATAACCTGTATGATGTTTTCCCTCCTTGTAGACAAGTCTACTTTTATATGCCGCCATCATGTAAAGTTATGTTCACTCCCTCATACAATCCCCTCATACAATTTCCACTTGACGGGGGGGAAGGGGGTAGGGTGGAGTCGGGGAAGGGGGGTCCAAATTACAGAAGTGTATGGGACAAGTGCATGAAGGAGTGTATCACTAAACAAGCGATGTTACATAAATAATACATTTTTATACGTGATCTTATATAACTTGTATGATGTTTCTCCTCATTGTACATAAGTGTACTTTTGTATGCCACCATAAGATTGAAATATGTTCACTCCCTCATACAATCCTCTCATACACCTTCCACTTGACGGGGGGGAGAGGGGAGGGTGGAGTAGGGGGAGTGGGGTCCAAATGACAGAAGTGTATGAGACAAGTGTAGGAAGGAGTGTATCACTTAACAAGTGAAGTTAGATTGTAGTAATACATTTGTGTTCATGATAACCTATCACTTCTATGAATTTCTGCTCTTTGTACACAAGTGTACTTTTGTATATCACTGTCATACCAAATTTTGTTCATTCCCTAATACAATCCCCTCATACAATTTGCACTTGATCGAGGGGGGTGGGTCCAAACGACAAAAGTGTATGAGATAAGTGTATAAAGGAGTGTATCACTTAACGAGTGACGTTACATTGAAATATTCCATTTGTGTACATGATCCCATATAACTACCATAAAGTCTCTTCTCCTTGTACGCAAGTGTATTTTCGTATGTCACTATCATACCAAATTTTTCTCACTCCCTCATACAATCCCATCATACACTTTCCACTTAAAGGGAAGGGATCAAGGGAAATTACAAACGAAAGAAGTCTATGAGAGAAGTGTAAGAATGAGTGTTCCACTGAATAAGTGATGTAACATTGAAATTAAACGTTTGTGTACATAATCTCATATGACCTATATGATATTTTCCCTTCTTCTACACAAGTGTACTTTTCAATATCGCTATCATACAAAAATCTGTTCACTCCCTCATACACTCCCCTCATACGCTTTCCACTTGATGGGGGAGGAAGGTGGGAGGGGGCGTCAAAAAGACAATAGTGTATGGGGTAAGTGTATGAAGGAGTGCATCACTAAACAAGTGACGTTACATTGAAAAAATACATTTGTGTACATGATCACCTACCACTTATGAGAAGTTTCTCCTCTTGTAAAAAAGTGTACCTTTGTATGTTACCATCTTATCATCTTGTGTTCCCCACTCGACTAGGGGGGAGGGGGCGAAGGAGGGGAGTCGAAGGAGGGGGGTCCAACTTAAAAAAGTGTGTGAACCAAGTGTATGACGGAGTGTACTACTTAACAGGTGACACTACGTTGAAATGATACATTTGTGTATATAATAACCTATCACTTCAATAAAGATCCTACCCCTTGCACACAAGTATACTATAGTATGTCATTGTCAAACCAAATTTTGTTCACCCCCTCATACAATCCTCCCATACAATTTTCACTTGAAGAGGGGGAAGGGGGTCGGCGGGGATCTAAACAGCAAAAGTGTGCGAGACAAGTTTATGAAGGAGTGTATCAATTAAGAAGTGACGATATGCTAAAATATATGATTTGTGTACATGGTATCATATAACTTGTGTGAATTTTCTCTTCCTTGTACACAAGTGTACTTTTGTATGTCACTATCATAAAAAATTCCATTCTCTCATCCATAAACTCCTCATACACTTTTCACTTGAGGAGGAGGAGGAGGGGTCTGGGAGGGTCCGAAATAAATAAGAGTATGAGGTAAGTGTATGAAGGAGTACATCTCTAAACAAGTGTCGTTACAATGAAACATACATTTGTTTACATGATTTCATATAACCTTTATGATGATGTGGCAACGTTGACGACACATAGTGAACTTCTTTGGTCATGGTCACTGACATATGCCTACTTTCAATGGTCATTTTGCATGGTAGTCACATCGTGCCACTACGTATTCAGGGTATTTCTACTTGCCAGCAAAGTACAAAAGTACATACAAGTGTACTTTTCTACTTTGCTATCATACAAAAATTGGTTCACTCCCTTACACACTCCTCTCATACACCTTCTACTTGACAAGAGAGGGGGGAGGTAGAGTAGGGTTCAAAAGAAAAAATTGTATGAAATGTGTATGTGAAGGAGTGTATCAACAAAGAAGTGACGTTAGATTGAAATAGTACACTTGTGTACATGATCACCTACCAATTATGTGAAGTTCCTTCTCCTTGTACACATGTGTACTATTGTATGCCGCTTTCATACAAACTCTTGTTCACTCTCTCATACACTCACTGCATACACTTCCCACTTGATGGGGTGGGGAGGTGGGGGGGTCCAAAAGACAAAAGTGTTTGAGGTATGTGTATGATGAAATGTATCACTAAAAAAGTGACGTTATAATGAAACAATGTATATTTTCTTTGAGTAGTTTAAACAAAACATGTATAGATAATGTCACCACTGCGTGTCTCTCTCACATCCTAGAAACTTTGACATACATAACACCATCTGTTGAACACATGTCCTCTGGTGTGTGAAAGTAGCGTGATGAACTCTAACTCACTGTCCACTACATTTGCTAAAACATCATGCCCATCACAATCCTCTTTATGATGAAGCATCCAAGTAGCAACTTATTCCACCTCTTCCTTACCATTTCCATTGTTTGGGTCACGTCCAAGGACTTGACTTGCCAACGGCAAAAGCAAGGCGCCAAGTGTGAATATGTATAGTTCATGTAATTAATCGATGTGTTGTTGGATCAATAATGGCAGTTTGTTTTTGAAATGTACACCTCGATCCTTGTCACCGGTCTGAAATCTCATACCCCATGGCGACTTCAAACCGTCATTGCGAAAGATGCATTCGAGATTTGCTGCACCCTTAAGTACCCATTCTACATCCTTAATATATCTATCAACATGGGCCTGACAATGAAACGATGGCGGTTGTTGATATCTTCCAACGAGACCACGTGAGGACACGACGTAGTTGCTGAAGAGGGGGGCGTGTCATTAGTTCACATGACGTGATCGCTCATTGCCTTGTTATGGGTAAAGAACAGAGTGGCCACCTCAAACCTGTTAGGGTTTTGGAGCCTACAGTGACAAAGTCACCGCATGCTCTGATGTAGCAAGGAGGTCTTGCTGCTATCCAGGATCTCTGTGCCCAGCAAGCAAACCTTGTACTCCAATGTGTAGAAGGAGAAGACTTGGATTGAAACTTGTAATTGAAAAAGACTATCAAGTACAAGTATGGTACAAGGAAACAGCAGCGAAACACAGCTCAGCTCAATGCTTTGACACAACCTACCCCATCCGAGGACGCAACACCTTGCTAGGCTGTCAAGGCTGTCGTTGCAAGGGTCTCAGCATGGTGACCGTACTTTTAGGTGAAATGGCCTCCAGGTTGTCAGGGCAGCCTCCTCTCCATGCTGGCAGCCAATTCTAGACTCACTAGGTCGTTAGAGGACTTCTGACCCTCGTGGCCAGGCTAGCGCAATGCTACCAGGCTTACTGGGTTGACAGAGGCAAATTCCAATAGAGTCCTTTCAGACTCTATCAACACTGCTCAGGCAGAGTTGACAGAAGACACTAACTCTGGGCTCAATGCCCAGACAAAGCTCATGACTCAGAGATGAGCAACGTCCAGAGAGGCAGCCATAGCAAGGCTTCTCTCCAGTCTTGGGCATAGTCTGGCCACCTCTTCTAGGTAGTCAGGCCTTCAGGTAGTCACAAGTGTCCACAAACCCAGGGTGACATGGGTCTTCAGGTGAGAGAGCGTCTGTAGAGTCTGGGCTTGAGGCATTGTCTAGCAAAGGAGGACTGCTGGTGTAACCATTGAGTTGCTGTATGGAATTGCTGTACTTTCTGCTGGAGTTTCTGCTGGAGTAACTGGACTTACTGAGTCCAGTCTGCTTTTATACTTGGATCCTGGCTAGTTGACCAGCTGCCTTATTCCTAGAGGAAACGTCATGCTTCAAGGTCGTAGTTTCCTCCTCAAAGAACCTTCCCAGTCCAAGGCACGCAGCTTCCTCCTCAAGGAAGCTTCTTGAATGCCGGCAACTTGGCGGTGGTTCCAGCTGCTGAGTCGTGCATGTTGCTGATGACGCAGGGCGGTCCCCACTCTTGGACATCGTTGCATCCAATGAGGTCTTAGGCAAGTTGCCAAAGTCTGTCAATAACTTGCATATGGTTCTTTACTTGAAAAGGGTTGAGTACCTCCCCAAGTCCCCATGTTGTTGTAAACTTCTGATCAAGGTCGTTGTGCATCTTTGCTTGCCAATCGTGAGTAAAGCAATGCACATCGGCATACAATTGTGCTTTGTGAAGCACTTCCATATCCTGCTACATAGTCCATCATCCTTTTGCTAGCCCCCCACTAAAGGAGGTCTATGAACCTTTAATGCTATGCTTCATCATGACACTTCCAGTGGTGTATGAGGACCTCGTGGCGTCACCCAACAAAGGGGCAGGTTTGGGCGATAATGGCTAGAGCACGAGGGTCCAATTGGGAAGCCAAAAAGTGAGACGTCAAGTTGCTAGTGGGGTAGAGGGGCACGATCGTTTGCTCCTTGGTTTAGTGCACCAATGTGGTCTCCTCCAACACGTAGGCAGGCATTGTAGCCTAAGTCAATGTCACGTGGTTCGTCAATGATGTTGTCGCCCTTGACAAGGCAGTTGGCACTGCGCCGAGAATTGTCAACATCGCAAAACGACCACCTCATTGTGTGGTGAACCTCATCATACGTCCGGGGGTTGTCCTACAGTTTGCCAACTGGAGAGGTTGTGGGAATTGGAAGACTCTTAATGCCATCGAAGGTGTCGTAGAAGTGGTTTGAGTTGGTGGAGACATCCATGTTGACTGGAAGTGTGACAAGAGGATGAAGACGATGATGGGTGCACACTAATGGCTAGAGTTGTTAGGACTTGGCAACTCTCGGACGTCTATGTGCATGAGGTACGAGAGAGAAGGCCAAGGGCGGGCTAAGAGCTGCCTCGAGGGAGATCGAGTCATGTGATGGCGACCCAAATGATGCCTTCAAAGTGAACGTTTTGAACAAGGAAATCTTGTGTGCAAGGATAACATTTATCGGGTCATTAGATGAATTGGATTCAACCTTTTGAAACAAAAATACATGGAAGTGACATTTATCAAAGGTATCCAAGCGTGAATCATCATTTTCATCTCAAGAAGTGACTTCGAGAATCCAAGACCAGTACATATTCCGATCCAGGCTTTTCAAGTCACCCTGAATTCTAATACGTGATGTTTTTACTTTTCCATTTTGAAAGTATTACCAAAGGACACATTGCATTGACCATCACTTGGTTAGCATACCAAGCTGAAATTCTCACTTCTAACTTTTAACTTCCAACCAAGAGAAGTCGGCATTGAATTTACTGTCACTTGAGAGAGGTCGGATCACATAGGATTGCTCAAGCTCAACACATTGTGAAGAATTTCATAACACCCTAAAAACCTTAGGAAAGTGTAATGACAAGACTTGAGAGATGCAATAGCTGATATCAGGTAAATTGAACTAGTTTGGACGTGGCTATGCATTTTTTACGAATTGAAATAGATGAACCTCAAGACTTTGATGGGCCCCACTACCCAAAACTTGTATGTGCATATCCTTAGATCACATAATTACCTTGATGTTTCATAATAGAACATTTAGAATCTGATACGATTCTTAGAAGTCACACAATGCATGGGTCCGCTTTGAAAAATAAAGGAGGTGTGGAAATTGTATGCAAAACATTAATGGTCGTAAAAACCAACAAAACATTTTCAATAAAAATCTAAATGTTCATATTTAAATGTTAATTTATTGTCGATTTACCACTATAAAACGTTCCATTACAAAACAAGATTCCAACCCATGGTTTAAGGTGGGAAAACAGCCGTAATTCAATCTACAAGAAAAATGAACACAACTTTGACTATATTTCATTTATAAAGTAAGACTTTAAGGACATTTATAACCAAAGAGGGAAATTGTGGTCACTAGGAGGAGGTTGATTCGGATTTGAAATAGAAATATGCATAAATGTCATACATGTCAACCATGAAAAATAGTGGTTCATGAAGAAATATAATTTTGTGTGACTCATGTTTTCAAATGAGGAAAGGATTCATTCCATCTTCATTTAAAAGGAATGTATGCATGAATAAGAATACTCTAACATCCATATTCGTCTTGTCTTTAAAAGAATAATGTAAAATTGTTTCAAGCCCTTGTCCTTCCTAGCATATCAAACTCAACTAGTATGATTGGTTATGTCCAATTGCATTACATCTTGTTCTTTAATCAATGGCAAACCCTAAAAAACGTTGACCATCACATATAAAACAACTTTGAAGAAGAAAAAGAAATCAAAATCTTCTAAACAATTTGAGGCCCTATCAAGATGGGCTCGAAATAATTTTGTCTTGACTTATACGAGATATACTAAGCTTGTCGACAAATTCTAGTCAATCACAAAGAAATTAATCAAATTCATCAATCTATGGAGAAAATTGATGTTCTATAAGTTTAATCGAACTTTTCATTCATTGAACTCCATAAGTAAAGTTTTGAAACAACCATGTAAGGTCCACATTTTGAATGTAGATCACACATGATGATTAATATAGATGACACAACCTTGATTATAAAAGTTCATATCTCATGCATCATTTCAGATATCAAGTGGCTGCTCGTACTTTTAACTTTTCTAACATATTGAAAACTTCTAAGGCATCATCAATAAGGGTGTAGTGCCAAATAATTAATGAAAGATGGTGGTGGCCATGCTTTTTGTGACCATGGGATTGTACAAAGGTTGGAAATGTGTCAATATTTTACATGTCTTGAAGAGATGAACATATTTATTTCACTTGATAGGTTTGTGGTGATTTTTTAAACACAAAATAAAACGTTTTCAAAATCCAAAGGGAAGAAAATTCTAGGTCGTACAAACAACATTATAATTTGACTTGTCATGTATTTGCCCACTTCTCAAAATTCTGTCATGAAACGTCTGTCAACGATGTAAATTAATGAAATGCTATAAGGAGATAACCAACAACAAGTGATAAGACGTTCTCTTACAATATGGTCTTTTATCAACTTCACGAAAATGTGTCATATGTATATGGTTCACCTACATTATGTGATTCGATGCTAAACTTCTATCGTGACTTCTATCAATAACTTATGGTGAAGAATCGTCAAGTTTTAAAATGCATGTATCCTTTTTTAAGATAATAGATCTCGTGTAAAGGTCTTCCAACATAAAAAAACCATACTCTCCTTCGGCCAATACTGCCCATATGCTAGAAAGGAGATAAAATTGTATATCATGGCCGCATGACATGCATTAAGGATGCATGACATATCGAAACATCAACAAGTATTCAAAAACTTCTAGTTGAGGAGATCTGTGGTATTAAACGACAGATATTTGTATTTTTTTATGCATTTAGAAACTGCCCATGAATTCAAAGGAAACTTGGTTGGCACATTCACTTCATTGCCTAGTGGGAGACTACAAAACTAAAACCCTCAAAAGCCAAAGACAATTGAGTGTGAAGTTTGATTGCACAATTCAAGGTAAAATGTAGATTTGCAAGTGCAAAATGGAATAAAAAATATTGATCAATCATAAAGAATCGATTACCCCTAACATTTTTTGTTCAAACAAAAATACATCATAAATTGAAAGAAGGTTGAATAATTGGTGCGCACACTATCCATCCTAGAAATAGAAAACCCTTGATCAATTGGGAATTTATATGGCTAAAAATGGGCCATTGCTCCCTTGCATTACTCATACAGGAGCAATTTCCCCATGTTCTTGAATGTTTCCCGCATCTTACAACGCATAATAGCAAGTCGTTTCTATTACGTTCATGGATCTCCTTGCAGAGTTATAGAAAGAGAACAATATTTATCCAAACTATAATATCGTGTAAAATCATGTAAATCTATTTTCTCATTTCCATATCTAGATATATGGTTCAATGATAATTCGTCATGAGTTCAGTTTCAGTTGCAATCCTCACATCTTAACATAAGAGAGAAAGTTCATTTCTTGAAGAACATGGGTAATGGTTCTTGATTGTGATTTCATTTCATACCACAAACATTGCCATTCAAGGCCATTATTTAAAACAAGGGTATGTGTAATTACAATCAATGATTCATGAAACGAGACCCATATATGTCACTTCACCCAATTGTTCCTTTTTTTTAGGTCATGTTAGTTTCAGCTTCAAAGTTTCTTGACTTGAGTGTGATATAGAAATTGATACTACATTGAAGGAAAATTACTTTTAAATGAAGGTTATGGAAAAAACCACCAATTCAAATGTCTTGTTACATCTAACTCATGCATCCTTTATCTTTGATCATTCAGGCTTCTATTACTCCTTCCACCTCAATGGATACCAAGGACCATTTCATTTTGGGTTAATTTAATAGATGTATTTTTCCCTTGTCCACTAACTATTTATACGTAACACTCTATTGGTGCTCAAACTTTGGATTCACTTGGAGTAATAAACCTCTAAAAATAATTATTCTGATATCGCTAGTTCAATGACACCTTTAAAACCTTTGAATCATATAATTGGAATCTGTGTGGAACACGATGTTAACAAGAACAACAATCAATCACAATTTATTCATTAAAACATTCATCAGAAAAAATATTTTTCTAAAAAAAGATTTGGTATCCCATAACTTTTTGGGAGGTCCAATTACATGTCCAACGCACTCGTGACATTAGTGGCATCACAAATAAATAAATATCCCTTTCATTTACAATTATTTCATAAAGTAAATTATTATGGAAATATATAAGTTTAAATTGATCATTCTATAGATGGAGAGTTTTTTACAAGATAAAGGCTTATCCATCGACTCATGTACTTGATTTTTACAAACTATTCGTAGGATTTCACATCATTTCCTCCCATCACTATTTGTCGTTTCTAAAAAAAATTTCAACTGAGTTCTTTGTATTTTGCATTGATGAGGTCATTGCCCCCAGAATTAGACATTATGAAAGACTAATGTATAGGTGATTGTACATGAGCTTCAAATTTGCTTTAGTAACACGTATTTGCATTGATGAATAGTAGTTAATTTTTGCAAAAAAAATATTATTGTTCATGTTATTCACCTATCATCCCTACAAAATCAGTTCCAAAAGCTATCTTTAAGCCCTACTAAAATTGATTATGTAATCCATGGCTGATGGGTTGTTTTTCTATAGGTGATTGACTTTTTTAATTAGAAAAAGTTCAAAACAAATTGTAATGATGATGAATTTGATTTAAATTCTAAAACTGGTATAGTGTTTTAGCCAATTTATCAAAATGATCGTGACACATCAACATCAATTCTATGAAAACGTCTAGTAAAATAAATACGTTTTACGTCTTGTGATCCAAAATGTTTGGCTGGTTATCAGGGATTTTGTTTCAAACATTGTACTTCACGTACAATTGATGATGTGCCATATAAAAGCAAAAAAAAGGTTTGTAATTCATTAAATATTCCAGAAAGAATACTATTAAAGATTATTGATGTTTGTGGGGTGCAGTAAGGGTTAGGTTCCTTTCTGCTAGGACGGTTGTGCTTGGAGAGCAACCATGGAAAGAGTATAAAGCTGGAACTGGGAGAATGCTGGGACTGAATGATTGTAGTTGATCACAACTATAATACAAGAAACAGTACGACAGACACAACTCAGCTAGAGACTAACTCTAGACTATCACGCCTAGACACAGCTCCTGCCCCACAGGTGGACAACGCGTAGCAAGACAACTCTAACAAAGTAGCTTGAGTCTTGGGCGTAGTCTAGCCACCTCTTCTAGGTATTCAGGCCTTCTGGTAGTCAGGGGCATCCTCTTGCCCAGGCTGGCAGACTGATGCAAGGCTTACTTGGGTCTTAAGAAGAGTGCCTGTAAAGTCTTGGCCTCAGGTGATGTCTGGAACTGGTGGAGGCTGTTGTGGTAGATTGCAGGCGGAAAGCTTGGTGATGAGTTGTTGATTTAAGACTGCCAGGCTAGCCACCTTTTATACCACGCTGTAGGCAAGTTGACATCTGTCCAGGCTGATGGAACTTCGGGCTACAGGTGGGAAGATTCCTAGCAAGGGAATCTTCCTTTAGGCAGTTGCCACTCCAGTAGCTCCTGCTGCTTAGTTGTACATTGCTGTGCTGATGTAGTGCGGTTCTTGCTTCTGGCTTTGCATGTGGCTGAAGACTCGTGCATGCATGCTGTGATGCAGTGCTATGTCATGCATGCATGCGTTGATGTAGAGCATTCCCCACTTTGGGCTTTGCATGCTGGTGCTGAGTCGTGCTGATGCAGCAGCTGATGCAGGGCGGTCCACACTGCCCAGTCAGGTGTAGCCCTACCCTGACTGGACCTAGCCCAAAATCCAACAGTGCATAGTCTCACTGCACAGCTGCTAACTGGTCTGGGTCAGCAGGCATGCATAGCCCTGCTATGCATGTAGCACATAATATTTTACAACTCTAGGGTCCATTCCCCCCATGAACCTAGATGCCAAAATTAAATCTCGCTTGTACAAGAGGAGAAAATCTCCGTCGTTGAAGCCGAGAATTTTATAGAGAATATGCCCTAACTTCTTGTAGACTCCTCCGATTCCAAAACCAATTGCAACAGCTTGACCAGAAAAATAGGCGCAGTAATCGTCACCTCTAATAAAGATTACTTTAATAATCTTAATCCACTCCGATGCCTTCTCTTTTTTAAGGGATGGCTAAAAAATATCTACGACTAACACAAGGGATGTTTCTCCACATACTTAGCACTTATTGCTGCATTTATGGATTCTTAAGATTTTCCATCCGCATACATTGTTTTTGGATATGATTTTTTTAGTCCCTTAGTACTAAACTGATCTTTATTTTTTATTTTTCTCACGCAATGTATCTCAACTCTAATCACGATGTTCTTCTAAAAAGCTACAAGAGCGATGAGGAACTTCCCTAATAAAAAAGGTCTAAAGGTCGAATGCAAATCCCAACCACATTGATGGTTATTTCCAAAGTGGTCTTGTGAATCATGTTTTTTTATCCATCAACCTTTTAATTATGAGATACTAGTTATATTTAGTGGCATGAATGTAGGTATAATATGATAAGGTTGAATGTGAGTTTAATATTCTCGTAAGATGTACCTTGGTCATGAAAACCCTTGATTGGTCCCCATCGTCACAACCCTATTTTTGAAGGTTTTGTGTTTCATAAACTAGATATTCTAGAAAGATGTTTGATGAAGGACGTAATAGTTTAGGACGAAATGGTAGATATCACATTCATATTAATGCAGAGAATATTTCTCGAACATATGAGCACATTTGAATCTTTTCATTAAAAAAATGAAGGAAATGTAACCTTGAAAACATCTATTTTTGGCAAACCTTTAATATGATTTGTGCTCTTTCTGTTAAGAAGTTGCCAAAATATTTTATGGATCAGTGTAAAAACGTTTATCAAATGAGATGAAATGAACTTATCATCTCATATAGAGTAACTAAGATGAGGACACAAATGCCCAGATGTTTTTCATAAAACGTTACAAAGATTTGGAGTTTTAGAAGTTAAATTTACTTATTCACACTTTCAACAAAATGTTTCCCCAAAACGTCAATGCATGAAGCATTTCCATGTTCCTTATCAGAAGAGAAGATCATTACTCAACCATAATATATTGAACTTTGTCCAGTTGTTATTTTCAAATTTTATGGCAAATCATTTTATTGACATGCTTTGGAGAATGGGGCATTCAACATTCAATCTAAATATATGGTATTATGATTGCTTATTTAACCTATTAAAAACTATATTTTAATAATTATCCCCATGAAATCACAATATATTATTCACTCAAAGTATTTATACGGTGTTCATATAATATTTGACATCTCATTGAGAATAAGAAGTACATGATACATCTTCATTTCAAAAACTTTCAATCAAATACATACGAGATTGAATTACACTTTTAAGGACTGATATTTTACCTCAATAATTTTTTTAAGAGATGCATCACTCAGGTATTGGAATATAATTGGATATATTGCCTTTCTTGATAGAAATATCAAGAATAATCATTCCAGATGAATATTCCAAGGGGAAAAATCATTCCTACTTTAAGCTTGTGTTAAAATTACTCATAGGTACTTTTACTCTTATACCCTATTCTTGTTACCACATTGGCCACGGGTCATGGGGACCAAGCATTTTTTTAGTGTATTAGTGACATGTTCTTAACTTAAATTCAGAGAATCATGAACTATATGCTAAAGAATCCTTGATAGAAATGAATAAGAGCCAAGACAACATATTATCTTTTCCATGGATTTTTATTTCCATATCACTTGCATTCCAAAATGTAGAGCGATTGCCATTATATACTTTGATGATTTTGTAATGTTTTACTTCTTAATCAACAATCATCTTCCTCGATACACTTTTTTCCTCTACGTTTTCCTTACCTACCTTTTTACTCCTACAGTTTGTTGATGTTTGTGGGGTGTAGCATGGGTTAAGTTACTGGTATTGGGTTTGTCATGCTTGGAGCGCAATTATAGGTGTGTGGAGAGATGGGACTGGGAGAATGCTTGGACAAAATGATTGTAGTTGATCACAACAATAGTACTAGAAACAGTATTGTAAACAAAACGTAGTTATAGACTAACTCTAGACTCTCACGCCTCGACACAACTCCTGTCCCACAGGAAGGCAACGTATAACAAGATAGCTCCACCAAATTAGCTTAAGTCTTTGACATACTTTGGTCATTGGAGTAAGGCATGTAAGCCCTCACGTAGTAAGGAGATCCTCTTGTCCATGCTGATAGACTGTTTCCAGGCGTACTTGAGACTTGAGAAGAGTCTCTCAAGTGTCTCGGCGTCAAGTGTTATCTCAAACTGGTGGACACTGTTGTGGTAAAATGCAGGGAAAAAGCTTGGGTGATGATTGAGTTGTTGAATGAGGAATACCAAGTTGGCCATCTTTTAAAGTAGGTTGTTGGAAAGTTGACAGTTTTCAGGCTGGTAGAAGCTTGGGGCAACTAGTGGGAAGGTTCCTAACGTTGGAACCTTCCTTTTTCTATGTAGTGCACGGTTGTGCTAAAAAGGAGTGGTCCCCACTCTTGGATGCACATATGAGTGATGACTCGTGCATGCATGCAATGATGTTGTACTTTATAATGCATGCATGCATAGATGTAGTAGACTATCCATGGCAGTCCACATTGCTTATTATGGTGTAGTCATAGCATCATTGAATCTATCCTACAATCCATTAGTGTATAGTTATGTTGAAAAGTTGTTGGATTGTCCAGGTCAGTAGGCATGCACAACCATGTTGTTCATGTAGTAACCAGCATTTTACACCTCTAGGGTCCATTCCACCTTGAACCGAGATACGAAAATTATATCTGGCCTATAGAAGTGAAGGCAATCTCCTCTGTTTAACTTAGGAATGTTGTTTTAGAAAATTTCTTAACTAATTGCAAGCTCCTTCAATTCTTGAACCGACTACACCAGCTTGAACACAAAACACACATGGTAATCTCCACTTCTAAAAAGATCTTCATACTAGTAATTTAGATAGGTAGCAAGGGCTAGGACCCTTGCTAGTAGGATCGTTCGGTGATCAGCAATGAAGCTTCTACAATAGTAGGAGAAGGGATGGAAACTACGGATTCCTATATTGATTGATGTAAGGTACAAATGTGGTACATGAGAAAGAAAGAACTCTAGGCTAGTCTAGGTCCTGGCCCACTTTGGGGTAACGCCTTGCTAAGCCTTGTTTGCGGTCATCGCAAGGTTCTTGGCGCATTCTCCACGTTGAATGGCCTTTATGGTAGCCTCCACCCAGGTTGCGGGCCTTGCTAGGCTTATATGGGCCTTGGAGGGATCTCTACCAGAGTCTTGGTTTTTGGTCCATGAATCAGAGGCTTGAGTTGAGCTGATTGCTTGGAGAATTCTCAGATAATTGTGAACTGAGAGGAGCTTTTCCTTTTACACCTGTGGATATTGCAAGTTGACCACCTAAAGAAGAATCTTCTTTCAGGTCTGCTGCCTGTTGGACATGCTTCCTTCTAGGAGAAGCTTCCTATAGTTCAAGGTTGTTACTAGAATCCCTGCTGCCCTATGGAGAAGCTTCCTCCTTGAGGAAGCACGCATGTATTTAGGTGAGGTTTCTCAAAGAGGTTTCTTGATCTTTAGAATTTCCTCTAATGGACGTTGATCTTGCCATACTGCTGCATTAGATCCGTAGATCACGAGCCTTCTAAAGCTCTTACCAGATAGGTCAATCCAAGTTGAAAGGACCAGGTTTCATGCATGTGGCTGATGATGCAATGTAGGCCTCATGCTCAGTTTGCATGATTCCCGTCTAGTCAGCCAAAGTACTCCCTCTTCAGCATAGCTATGTTGTGATATGCAAAAGGTAGCTCCCCTACCTCCTAAAGCTAACTCAGAGTATGCACAACTCTCTTTCGCGTGCCAACATACTATATCACACACCAAGCCCTTTAGGCTGCTTTAGAGCTTCTTGCCAAAAGTTATCTGACCAATAAAGGAGGGAATACCCAATAGACGTGGACCCGAGAATTTACCATGAAATCCATAACTTTCTGTAAAATACTCCAAATGAAGTGTTGAATTAACCATATCAAAGTTTAACACGAGTACAAAAAACGCATCTCTAAACACCTCCCCGTGATTGGTGTGCTAATGGTTTCAACTGTGTCACTCCTGTGTGTTCCCAAAAAATTCCTCAAGTGACTCAAAATCTTCATTGAGGAAATGTAGCTAAGTGTCCTCATTGAGTGGGAAATCTGGAAGAGTGTCAATATCAACTTCAGCACCCAATGAAAGAATTTGTTCACCTAGACTTTGTTGAATAAGACGGGGTGAGGGGTGAGCGGAGAAGATCGAGGTGAAAAGTTAGAACTCGAGTGAGTCACAACGACAAGACAAAGAGTACGTGGGCGAGGCCTCTCACATGAGGGGACAACGACCTCACCCACCAATAATTTGCGTCGCATGCAGACTTGAGCCTGACCACACCCTTTTCTGGAAATACACCTAACAGCTCCCGTGTGAACAACACGTCTCGCTGTTGCTTGGACTTACAACGTTTAACACGACCATGCAAGCAGAAAGTAGAGCACGTGAAAGGCTATGTTCTCTAACTATGGCTCCCGCACAGCGACGGGTCTTGCCATAAACATCACATTGTTTAACATGACTATAGAAGCAGAGGGTGAGGAGACCTGTATGCCTCTTGTATGGGTCTCGCTGTTGCTTAGGTCAACAGCGTTTAACATCACTATGCTAGCAGAATCTAATACATGCGGAATGCGGCGTGCTCTAAGTGTGGCTCCCGCACAGCGACGGGTCTCGCCAACAATATCACAATGGTGAACATGACTAGAGAAGCGGAGGGTCATGAGACCAAAACGCCTCTTACAGGATGATGCGTCTCATAAGTTCATTACCTCTCAATGGGCTCCCAATGCAGAATGGGTCTCACCACACGAACGATGCAAGAAAGGGCAAGGTAAGGTCACACTAAACTCGGCTCCCACACGATGGTGGGTCTCGCCGTTACAACAGATGAGCAATGCGAGAGCACGAGGAGAGGAGGATGTGACAACCATGAGGTGGAGAAGGGGGTCATGGGACAAGGAGCTTAGTGGTAGACAAGACGAGCATGGTGGCGTCGTCGATGACCGCTTGAAGGGAATCAAGGGACAAGGTGGAAATGTAGGATTCCGTGAGGCCGTAGACAGCGAGGATGGTAGGAAAGCATTGGATGAGGGTGATGAGCCGATGATGAAGGTCGCTGAGGACGGGAGGAGGATCGGATGAGGCAGGCAAGGGAATAGACGTAGGGGGGGCAATGGAGAAGGAGGAGGGTCAAGGGAACGAGGTTGTTGTTGACGGAACCGCTTGCGAGCACGCGTAGACAACGATGGAGGAGGGACAAGAGGCTGTAGAGTGGGAGATGGGGGAGGGGAAGGCAAAGAACAAGGATCAGGAACTGGAGGCGTGCGAGGAGAGGACGAGGAGGACGTGGGAGAGGCGGGGAGTGAAAGGCCATCAGAGAGGGAGATGGAGGAGCCGGAGGAGGGCGAGCGAGCGGCCGGCGAAGGGGACTGGTGGGTTGGAGGTGGAGGAGGAGGGTGTGGGGGAGGGAAGG
>SZWC01008262.1:24733-44665 GCA_023375785.1 Penium margaritaceum
GGAGAGGAGAGAGGGTGCCGAAGGAGGGTTAGGGAGAGGGCGGAGGGGGAGGGAGGGTGAGCGGAGGGGTGAAGAGCCAGGAGCGTGGGCAAAGGGGCGGAAGAGGGCGGGAGGAGGGCGGAGGTTGGAACGGTAGGCGGAGGGAGAGGGGGAAGCCGAGAGAGGGGGGGAGGGGGGAAAGGGTGGAAGAAGGCGGAGGGGAGGGCAAAGGGGAGGGCGGAGGGAGGGCGACGCCGCGAGAGGGCGAGGGGGGGAGGAGAGGAGGTGGTGGAGAGGGAGAGTGGAGGAAGGAGGAGGGAGGGACCCGAAAGGGGGGGGGAGGGCGGAGGGGGGAAAGGATGGGGAAAGAGGAGAGAGGCGAGAGAGACGGGGGAGGGCCGAGGTGGAGGGGCGAGGGAGAGAGGAAGGATGGGGGAAGAGGGGTGGGAGAGGGGAAGCGAGGAGGGAGGGAGGGGGGAAGACGGGGGCCCACCGGGGGCTAAGGCGAAGACGGCGGCAACGGCGGTGACGGCAGCAACGGCGGCGACGGCGGCGACAACGTGGAGGACGACGGGGCGAGGGCGGCCAAAGACCGCAGCCCAAAGAGGGGGGGCTGCGAACTCGGCAGAGCCGACGGAGCGAACGGAGCGACGAAGCGGAAACGACGAATGGGGGCCGTGAACCCGAGGGGGGGTCCACTAACGCTGAAGCTCTGATGCTATGTTGAATACGGCGGGGTGAGGGGTGAGCGGAGAAGATCGAGGCAAAAAGTTAGAACTGGAGTGAGTCACAACGACAAGACAAAGAGTACGTGGGCGAGGCCTCTCACATGAGGGGACAACCACCTCGCCCATCAATAATTTGGGTCGCATGCAGACTTAAGCCTGACCACTCCCTTTTCTGGAAATATACCTAACAGCTCCCGTGTGAACAACGGGTCTCGCTGTTGCTTGGACTTACA
Source organism: Penium margaritaceum (assembly GCA_023375785.1). Lineage (NCBI taxonomy): Eukaryota > Viridiplantae > Streptophyta > Zygnematophyceae > Desmidiales > Peniaceae > Penium > Penium margaritaceum. The sequence goes on from SZWC01008262.1 coordinate 25,674, forward strand.
ACGTTCAACAGACTCGGTGTTGGGGTCACTTTTTGACCTATTTTGGGTCCATTGGCTCTTCTTCTGGTCAACTTGTCATAACGAAAAACTATTGGGTCACGTTTGGGCCTTGCCAGGAAATGTTTGGTTGCTTCATGCGATAGCAACTCATCTAGTGCTTCATGAAGATGAGGCTGCACATATTCATTTGGTTCCCACGGCTCCTTCTTGCACCCTTCCCGTGCTTTTGGAGGTGGAGAATATCCTATAATTTGTTTTGTGGGTTCTGTGTTGACTTTCCAATTGTTGGAGCAGTGGAAAAGTCACCGTAGATGTTCTAGAGGTTGTCCTTGTCGTTTTCAGTTAGAAACAGCTTTTTTTGCTAGTAACGGCCGCCAAACCCTTCCTCTCCCTCTGAAATACCCATTTTAGTCCTTGTTGTCCATTGAGTGTTGATTAGAAAACGACGTTCTTGTTCATTATGTCCGCGGTGATTGCTCGCGTCTACTTCCACCGAATCTGGGGTGCATCTTTCGATTTTGCAAGTGAAGGCGAGGCCCCTTTCTGATCTTCAATTTTTTAGTGTGAGACACAACCTCGAAAATTGAGTGTTGCTACAACATATTCGAGGAGGCACTGTACGCAGATCCCTCAACTGGCTTATGCATGTCCTATTGGCCACAATTGTTTTCACGTCCACTGCCGTGAATAATGGAAGTTGCACTCACGCGCTTGTCTTGCTTAGCAAGTTGGTCCACATCTCCATCCCCCTTGTTCGTCGATGTCAACGACGTGACTCTGGAGAAGGCACCCGTGAGCTCCATGTTTGCTCGCTTTCTCTCTTGCTTCTCCTTTTTCTTTTTTTCCCCTCTCGCTAGCTTGCCGCCGCCTCCATGATGCAACCATTCCGACCACGCAGCTACGCTTGCTGCGTAGGATGCGATAAATGCTCCATCTGCTTGCTTGGCTTTCCCTCCTTCTCAATGCGGCTATGAAGATAACACATCCACGCCAGTTATGCTATTTCTGCTAGCTACTCTAAATGCTCACAAGCCTACTGTTCACATATTCTGCCTTTTATTCAAATGTCCTTTTGCAACTCGTGGCCATTTTCATAGTCGCAGGATTTTTTTGCAGTTGCGATAGATCCTGCATTTAAGGTGAGTGATTTTTCTTTGCCGCCATATCCTCCAACATAAACCATTATTGATGGATGTAAAGACTGAGGCCCTTGTTTAAACTACAAGTTTGCTCTTGCGTGCTCGACAAGTTGCAGTGTAGTTGGGGCTGTTGTAGGCCGTTGAAAAACTTTGTTGTTCTGTGATGGTGCTTTTTAAATTGCCTTTGAAAAATGCACCGCGCCATCCCGTTGTCCATGATAGCCGCGTTGACATGATCAATGATGAATTGACGCTGCATCGGATTTTTTTGCTTCAGTCGATGTTCTATCTTGGAGCATGAAGCATGTGAGATCCGTGATAGTAAAGCCAGCTTGCATGATGGCAGTGCTACGTGTGATCAACTTTCGAATCCCCTCCACGACCGGCCGCTTCCGCACGTGTTACAAGAGGGCATCGAAGGTGAGACTACACTACCATGCGCACCTATAGAAAATTTCCTTCGAGACAGTTTTTGTCAGAAATTCAGCTGCTTGCTTTGTGCTTGGCACATGCGCAACTTTGCCCATATTGTCTTTGAATGAATCGAATTTCCATGAATGTCGATGTGCTTTGTTTGGCCTTGAACTTTCGTTGAGTTCCGAGGTCAATTACAGATGTTTTTTTGACATAAACGTTTGTCGGTTACGCTTGAGCAAAGTCGATGTCTCTTAAGAAATTGCTGAGTTACGTAACCTCCTGTATTGTTGAAGTAGCTTCCACGTACCTAGCTTTATGGAGCTAAGTGTGATGAGGTTTTGTGGCTTGCCAATCCAAACCATTGCACCTCCATGGAACAAGCACGTAAAACCCGTGGTGCTTCGACGATCTTCCTACAGTCCACAAAAATCAGTGTCAACATGAAACTCAAAGTCGAGGATGTATTTTGACTCAAAGATTAGGCTTGTATCACCTGTTGCTTTAAGGTTGCCTAATGCTCAATAACTTCTTGCATGCTACTTCTGTACATGTTTCGTTGCCTTGTGCCAAGTTTCTTACAACAAACTACAAATCCAATCATGTGCAACGTGTTGTGTGCATTATTGTGACGACTCTACCGCGATAGTTGGTCTCACTCCTCTCCATTTATCCCTGATGAGTCAGTTGATGTTGTGACAAAGGTGTTGGTATTCGGTTTAGAACTTTCAATTTTTGTCTGACTTTCAAAGGTGTCAGTCTAGAACTTTCAATTTTTGCGAGACTTTCTGGGCACATTTCTACTTGCTCAAGTGCACCGTATGTGCTTCAGGATCCCGTTTGATGTTTATGCCAAGGTAGTTTTCGAGACTGGGCATGATTGTCACGTTGACCTCTTGTGCCATGGAGTTTGACGTAGCCTTGATGAAGTCTATCGATAGTCTGATGATGAGAAGGTCGTCAACGTAGACTAGTACTTAGCAGTCTGGCTTCGTGTCTCGTGATGGCCGATGAAGGAAAAGGCAGTCATTGTATGCTAAAGGTTCAAAATCTAGAGACTGAAGTAATACTTGTAACATGTGTACCAAAGTAGGGGGCTTTGTTTCAACCCATGCACACTCTTAAATATCTTGCACACTCTGCCACACATGTTGTCATAAGCCTTTGGTTGCATCATGTAGATGGTCGTATCCATCTCACCATGCATAGAAGGTATTTTTTACGTCGAGTTGCTGCACCTTGTATTCAATTGCTACTACAACTGTTAGCATGATGCGCGTGGTGCATTAGCGGCTCATGGGAGCATCGGTGTCCAAGAAGTCTTTCCTTGCAACTTGTGTGAACCCCTTTACCACAAGGCGAGACTTGAACTTGTCAACGCTCTCATATGCATTTGTCTTGACGCAAAACACCCACTTCACTCCCCTGTCACGTCCTTTGATCCATGAAATTCTGTTACTATGCATTGAGTGCTGGTTTCCATCCTACAGTATGCTCACCATGTAGTGCTTCTTTTTGATTCTTCGGCTCTGGTGGAAGCGTGCTCGTATAGATGAGAGCCACGAGGTGCGTGGTTGTGAAGTCCACGAGAACATCATCCGCCTCTTTATAGATGGAGCAGGCATATATAGCCAGATTTTCCTCATTGATTTCATGCTCATCTTCCTTTTGCAATTGATGTCACAAGAGGATCGTGAGGCACGCCGGATTTCAAGTAGCTCCATCATGTGGTTTCCCCGCCGCATATGCACCATTTTGTATAACCATGGCCTTAGTTTTGTCATGAGGTACTATGAGCTCCTCATGATCAGTGGTGATGGATTTTTTTGGCTAGTTTTGAGGGTGAAATATGGGGCCACCTGATGCTCATCTGTCTTCTCCAAGTCAAGAAGGGTGAGTGGTACACTGTATGCTTCTCCCTCCTGTAGCGTCTACACATATGAATCATAGAAAGTCTAAAGTAGTGTAGGCTCACTTTATTAATTAGCCTCCTAGGCAGAGCGTGTCAGGTTCTCAAAAAATATGGCGTCTCTGTTGGTAGTGATCCAATGGGAGTCCACGCCGTAGAACTCCCACCCCTTCATGTTAAGGCTTTTTCCCAAGAAGACATAGTATGTTGCTTTATTTGTAAGCTTCTTTTGACGTTTCTTTCTCACATGGAGCAGGGCCATGCACCCAAAGGTGCATAGCATAGAGATGTCAGGTTTATCATCGTGCCATATTTGGAAGGGTGTCAAGCTTGGTAACAACACGACTGACACTCGGTTGCATACCCACAGTACTTGCCGGAGTACAAATGGCCACCACAAAATCTCAAGCTACGCTCCTAGCAGCATCAACTTCAACGTCTCTTGCATTGTGTGGTTTGCTCTCTCTACTATGCCATTTGGCTACGAGGTATAGGGCATAGAAAACTGCTATACGATGCCAAGATCCTCTAGTACACTGTCTTGGTGTACTCGCCGACACTGTCTAAGCATAAGATCTGTAGTTTTCTATTGCTTTTCCTTTCGACCATTGTGAGCCACTAAAACAAGCATGCAGGAACTTTGTCTCTTGCATAGAGAGGATAGCTTTGCACCATCCTTGTGGCATTGTCTACGAAGATCAAAACGTCTTGATGTTCTCCGTAGACTATGGTTATTTGTAGAGGTCCACATATGTTGGTGTGGAATAGTTTCAGCTTCTGATTGACTTTGTTACTACTAGAAACATCTGTCGTGGTATTTTTTCTCGCACATAGTCTTCACAAGTCTTTGTTGCATCCTTACTACGGCTTTCTTTGATATCAAGACCGTTGACCTACACATGCTTCTACAATTTTTGTACGGTATGATTGTTGATGCGGCCGAGCCGTTTGTACCACAAACTGAGGTCTACGCCAGAAACCTGGTGGAGACTAGCTGTAGCAAAGGGCGTATCTAGCCCTTTTATTTGAGCTAGTGCTTCAAAGTCAAGCTCAATCATACCATGTGGAAGAAGGCAACCTTCAGTGAATGTCTCGCCTTCACGACTCTTAAGGGTTACTTGTTGTGTGGTGCTGACGATTCATAAGACCCTCTTCATCAGCTACCCTATTGAGAGGAGGTTCACCACGATGTGAGGTATGTACAACACATCCAAAAAAATCATCGGAGCACCATTGTTCATATATGACCAATCACCTCACCCCTAAAAATGTGTATCGACAAGTGTATTTGGAAGTGTTCATATCAGTGAACATGGTCTTCTAACAAATAATGATACGCGGTACATATGATCTATAGTAACTAATACCTTACACAATGGATGTCTACCTGGACTCCAGTAGCATGAATATATGTAAATGGTTTTTGAAAAAATATTGCATACAGGAATACACTTTTTGATACACCCATTGTGGAGTGTATGAATTTTGGGTGGTTAACCATAACTCCCATTGTTCCCAGTCCCCGTCATCTTTTCTTTGCCCAAAATAGGCATTGGCCCTTGTGAGCCATCGTGACAAAAATTTTGGAATAGGTTTCTAGCTCGTTGAGGCAGGATTTGTCATGTGTGATGTGAACAGTGAACACACTATCAATGTACCACACATAGGTGGAGTGGACAAGCTCATTACTGTGTTTTTTCTGAAAGCAAGAGCACTGACCTCCTGTAGTCAAACTACTTTTCCTTGCCTCTATTGTGCTTCTTAGCCTCTTTGTTCTCGCCTTTCCAAGGTTGCTTCTCCTTACTGCCAGTTTCCTTCTTCTCCCCCTTTCCTCCTGAGTTTTTTGCTTTGTAATGTTCTCGCCTTGTTTTCTCCTCATCCCACATCCGTTTTCTGCACTCCCGCTTCATGTGCCCAATCTTCTTACAATAATAGTACTAAACTGTAGGAGGAGATCCTGCGTTGTGACAGTATGCGCTTCGCTTGTTTGTGTTCAGAGTAACTTGGGCGTTTAAATGGATGGAAGTTAACTTCTTGGTGGACTAGCTATTTTACGAGGGGTGAGGGGAGGACACGACAACGCTTACGCCCTAGTAAGTTGCATTTGATAAATTCATTTCCTTGTTTCTTGTCTGCTACCGGTCAAGCTGCTTATTAAAAAACATTTTACAAATGTATGGTTTTGTGAGCTCTTCTTCATGCTTGAACTTGAGCACCTTCTGAATGTTTTCCCAATCCTCAATCAACTTGTTGAGAAGAAAGGCCACAAAAATGGGCTCTCAGACAGGAGCATCTGTCACTACAATTTTATGACGTAGTGACTTGGCGTTGTTGATGTAAGGCTCGATGTTGTCAAAGTTGTTGAGGTTGACGTTTGACAGTTCTATCAAACGGTAAGATTTGAAGGTTGAGTCGCCAAAATGAGGTCCTCAACATGTAGGACCAAGCTTGGCGAGCTGGCTTAGCAGTCTCTTCGTACATCTGTATGGACTCCTATATGCATTGACTCAAATGGTCTTCCGACACCTTGAAAGCAACTCGAGTGAAGTGGTTGTACTCGGCTACCACGCTAAACATCGACCATAGGGACATAGGCGTGTAGTAACCATTGTAAAACTTCTAAATACGGTGAATCCGGGCCACTTGTTTGAACTTGTGTGCCCAGTGTAAAAAGTTCCCACCGTCAAAATTTTCAACCTTGATCTTGTGGAGATTTAGTGAGGCTATTGCTTGGGACACACCATCCTCCACGCCTTCATACGCTTTGTCCTATGTAATCGCTTGTAAGACTACCACAAAACATTTTCTCGCACGTTGCGACACATCTGGTGGTTGTGTTGCTCTCACTTGGACTGGTGTTGGTCGTGGTGCAAAGGGTTGTGACACTTGTACTTGTTGCATCTTAGAGTAATGTGCCATGGGTGGCACCATCGGAGCAGGTCGCGGTTGTTAAGCCAAAAACGACTGTGGCATGCCTCCATGTGGTGGTGCAACTAACTGAACCTGTACAGACATGGCTGGCTGCACGACTAGAGGATGGCTTACTAGCGGCAGATATGCCGATGTTCTTTGTGAACCATGTTGCCACTACATCTGTTACTGTTGTTCAAGCTACTGTTGCTGAGCCCATGCCAGTTGCAAATGAAGTTCAATTTATGCTATTCGTGCCACATGACTGCTGCAGCTGTTTCGTATTCGATGCTTGACCTACATGGGTTAGCCGCTCTCGTTGACATAGGAGCTCTTGAGTAACAATCTGCTGCCTCAACGCCTCCCTCTATTACTCCATAAATTGTCGTGCTACAGCTTCGTCTTGTGCCATGCGTTGTGCCTCCTCAGCCAAGCGTTCTACCTCCGTAGCTTGGCATTGTGCGCGGTCTATGACATAGCACCCTTGCTCTTGGCCCATGCGCATGCCATGCAAAACTGATTGATCATCAAGTGTAAGAGAATCTTTCTGAATGTTCAAGCCTTCCATCTTGCTCGTGCTTCTATGCAAGTAAAACGTCTCACACGCACGTGAAGGGGCGTGAACTCCGCCTTTCGTTCAGCACTTGTATAGGGTTGGTGCTGAATGTCTTAACAAACAACGTAGTTTGCTGCAACTACATCCACAATCTACTGATAGGACCTGCACGTGCACTGATACCATGTTGATTTTTGTGAGCTTGCATGTCAAAGCCACCATGTGCTCTAATAAAGCAAGGGAGTCCCATGCTGCCATAGGATCATTTGTGCCAAACAAGCATGCCTTGTACACTTAGTTGAGAAACTAGTGAAAGCAAGAAGTGTGCAGTTGAATCATGTTAAAGTACAAGACTTGTACAAGGAATAGGAGTAGTGCACATAGCTCAGCATTGCATAGTGATGAAACTCCTGACCCTAAACTAAGGTGCCACGTCTTGCTTTGACGGACTATAAGGCCTAGCAAGACATTGTGCCCTGTTAGAGTGAGTGATAACTGTGCTCAGCGACAGCTTTCACATGGCGTAGTCGGATCGACAATCGGAGGTTTATACGCAAAGTTACAAATTTTTATCCGTAATACCAGGATGTAGCTTGACCAAGAATCTTCTTATGTATAGGCCAGATTAAATTCTGGCATTTAGCTCCAAGGGGGGAAACGAGCCTAGATCTTTATGTGCTCCATGCACAGCAAGGCTGTGCATGCCTGCTGGCTCAGCTTGGTCAGTAGCTGCGTAGTGCAAGAAAGCACTGCTGGGTACTGGGTATTTGACCATTCCGAGACCCTTATAACAACAGCCTTGACAGCCTAGCAAGGTGTTACGCCCATGGATGGGACTGGTTGTGTCAAAAAATTGAGCTGAGCTGTGTTTCACCATTGTTTACTTATACCATACTTATATTTAATAGTATTTTTCAACTACAAGTTTCAATCAAAGTCTTTCGCTTTCGTACATTGGAGTACAAGGTTTTCTTGCTGGGCATCGAGATCCTGGACAGCAACAAGACCCCTTGCTACATCAAAGCACGCGGTGACTTCGTCACTGTAGGCTCCAAAACCCCAACATGCCCTAGTTTCGGGCCAGGAGCTTTGTCAGAGCACAATGTTGAGCTATGTGTATAGCTCGTATTCCTTATAAAAACTTGTAATTTTAACATGATTCAACTCCAAATTTCTTTCTTCCGCTAGTTTTTCAACCAAGTTTACAAGGCATGCTTGTTAGGCATTAAATGTCCTATGCCAGTAGGGGACCCCCTTGTTGCATCAGAGCACGTAGTGGCTTTGTCAATGCAAGCTCAGAAAAATCAACACACCCTACTCCATTCTCTTCCTTGTTTCGCGAATATCCTAAATCCTTCTACCTCTTCCCGTCTCTCCTTTCTTTTCCCCTTGGTATGGGTCTATCTTTCGCTGTATTGTCATGCTCTATAATGTGCTTCTACTTTTCTTTAGTAGTCAATCGTTGGCATCATTGTCCCTTTCTCCCTCCCCTATGGTTGCCTTAAGGTCTACTTCACACCTCTCCTATTGTCAAGTCTCCTTGCACACTCCTTCCATGTCTGTCCTAACTTAGTAACACTTTATACACTATCCTATCCTCCACCATTGCTTGGTGTTGTCCATGTGCTCCCGTTGCCATCCATATTTTTTTGTTACCTCCTTGTACTTGTGCTCTCTCCTCTGCCGATGCCCCTCTCCTCCTCCATTACCATCGGAACATCACTATTCTTCTGTGCTTTCCTCACCTTCTTGCCCAGTTCCGTGGCTCCACCCAAACCCTCTGCCATCATCCCATCAATGACCTGAACTAATCAAAATGTTATCTCACCACTCTTTGAATCCCCTAATTCTTCCATTCCATTCTCCTCTACCTTTGCCCGTATTGCCTCCATCCCTATCCTTATCTTGCCAATGCTATTCCGTTTCTTCCTCTTCCCCTTCCTTGACATTATCTGAACCTAAACCTCCACTTCCTCTCTCCCTTTCCCTTTTATACTCCTTGGCATTATTTCTCAACACTAACGGATTCATACACTACATCATCCTATCCTCCTTGGACACCCAACTTCCCTTCACCCTTGCCTCTTCCCCCCAAACTTTTCACACCACAACATCACAAGGATTACGTCCCATCCTCCCCTAGCTTATTTCACCCACTTTTCGTTTTTCACCTTCCACCATTTCTCCTCCATCAAAATCTTCCTTATGACACCCTCCTCCAATATTTTCTCGTCATCCTTCTCTACTTCATCAGACACCTCCTCACTTCCATCTCCTCTCCTCCTCCCCTCCTTACTTTCACATTGGTTCACATGCTACTCCTTTCTCACAAAAGTTACCTTCCACTCTCTCCTGACCCCCACCTTTGTAAACAACTACACATACTGGTAAGCAAGCCCAACAAAACCATCATTGTTTTTACATTCTCCAGTAGAAAACATCTCCTCCTCTCCAAAACCAACCATCTTACATTTATTATGCCTTTTCTTTTGTCTTATTTCCTTGACCCCTCTCACAAACCTTCATCATTGCCTCATTATACTCGACCAGCGCTTCCCCATCGCTTTCATCACTTCAATGTCTGGATTGATTGATTCCTGCACCATCTCATTTCCATTGGCATCTTGCATTGCATAATAGGTATCCACTATTGAGTTCACACGCAGCTCAATTTTTTTTATGTAGTACCATCTTCATTCCATTCCACGTGATGAATTCTAATTGAACTGTTGGGACCTTCTATTGTGTTAATGAAAACAAACATGTTTTTTAGTTTCCATATCACAAAAAGATCCTCCATCTTGAGCTAGTCACACATGCCTTTTGAATCTTGTGATCCCTTCTTTGTTTCCATACTAAGTTTTTGCCATTCAATTTAGATGAAAGTTTCTTCGTGTTTCTTTCATTGTCTTCAGCATGTCCCTAATACACACACCTTTTGTTGGAGTGAAGGTGTGTCCTACTTGCATTTGGGTGCTTTGCTTCAGGTTTAGAATCAACCTTTCTTCTTAGTTGTTAGACTTATCTAAAATGGGGAACATTCAAATATTCATATCAAAAGAAACACATCTTGGAATGGGGCCATGATAACAATGACAAGCTATCGCTTTTTGAATGCTTACACCATGGGAAAAGTACAATGTTTTTTAACGGTATGGATGATACTACCAATCACTTCCTCCTTATGGAAATATGTGTAGGATTTCCACTTTGATAAATGCTCATCTTCTTCATATCCTTTGGCATTAGGCACCAAATGTATCTGAAGGCCTATTTCTTACCTACACTTTCACCCTTTCTCCCAATAAATTTGATGCAACATAAGACTTAAGGCCACATCCATCCAGTCATAAACTAAGGATTTCCTATCTCCTTGTGGATTGCCGACTAGGATGCTCATCCTGTTTTTTTTTCCTTTTTTCATAACATAAATACACGGGGGAAAAGCATGATGTTCTTCTTGCTCTCATTTCTCTACACGGTAATTAGCTTCAATAACTCTCTTCTTACCTATTCTGACATTTTCATTGATATTTTTTATGCAAATCTATGTCAAATATCTTTAGGTTTGGTTTTCTTCTTTCATTAAAAAATAAACATCTAGAATATCTTCTAAGATACAATATTAAAGACAAATTATCAAAATCCTTATAGAAAGTTTGGAAAATAACCAGGTTATCAACACGCTTGAAGGCTTGAAGATTTCATATCCACGATCAAATTTTAAAAAGTTTCATATTGAGAAATAAAAATAGTAATTTCAAGGTATCCACCTCGCTCTCCATCCACCATTTGTGATATGTGTTACTGATTGAGCATGGTAAGGAGGGTCGTGTGACAATTGCTTGATCTTGACTCTTGCTCCCTTGTGAGATCGCAATCGAGCTATGACCCTATTTTTTCATGCATTGATAAAATATTATTACTTATGGTGTTATATGTTTTGCACGGGCAAAGATCATGAAAAAATATAAAGCTTCCTTGTATTTTGGTGTTCTCTAGTTAAATAGGTCCATCCCTTTATTTTTATTCAGAGAAATTTCCCATTTCATTATTTTGGTTTTTGACACTACACATCTACGCCCCTTGTTTTGAAAGTAAACTAATTTCAAACCCAACTGTTCATGACAACTAGGGTTGAGGGTTTTATTCTTTGCATGGGCACTTGCTTGGTCTTAGAGTAGTTGGCCCTAACAGATCTCCTTTGAATGCATTGGGTGTCTGGGGCACCCCACGTAAACCCCAGAGAAATACTTCCCTCCAAGAATCAAAAATACCTCCACAATTTGGTTTGAGACCGTTTGAATGCTTCAATGATGTCTGCATGTCAAAGCTCTATTTTATGCAACACTGACATGGTGCTTGCATGCTTTTGTTTTGAATACGCCATTGGTTATCTTCAAAATATGGGTACATTTGTTTTCAACGGCAAAAGTGGTGATTATGGAGTTAACAAGTGGTCTGCGAAAAATTTAATGTTGTCAAGAATTCAATAGATATATGGCGTTTTCTAGTGATAAGGAAAAAGTTACGATGTACCTCATTCCGTGTGTTAGAAATAACTATCCAAATCTTGCAAAGGATTTTGATCTCCATTTGCCTTTTTTTTGGTGTTTTAGCTCAAGAAGCCTTGTTTGAATGACCTCGATCTGAGGACACCATGTAGTTAGAGTGTTTGTGACGAGGCACCTCGTCGAGTACATGGTCATTGTGCAGATGTTTCCATTTTATGGCTTCAGTCGCATCGTTCTATGTGAAAATGTTAGTGTTTTTAGAAAAATTGATCAATTAAACAAGGCTTTCCTATGAGGCGGGGGGAAAGATTTTCCGACCTTGGTAGTCATCCAGGGGTCAAGGTGCCAACGTTTGTAATCGAGACAAACGATGTTAACTTGGGGGGGGGGGGTTCAAAATCAGAAAAGCGAGCAATTCAGAAACGACACCCGTAGATAGGTGACTTTTCCATCTTCTATGTTGTGTGTATCCCAAGAAGTAGAAATAATGCTATAAACATGTGTACGAAAACGGGGTATATTGTGACATTACCACATACCCCTCGTGTCAGGGTATATTTTAACGTTACAATTTAACCCGCATGTCATTACAGGATTTCATGTGATAAACAATACTTATGACGGGGCTCCTGATGGTAAATAAATCAAAACCGGTATGACCTTGACAGAAACTTCCTGCCACGCGTGGTCTGGTGAGGTCGGTCTCCAATCCTGGTCCATCTGGATAGTTTCTTGCACTGAGAAATACTTCGTATACGAAGATCGGAAAATTATCGGAAACCTCTTTCAATATCTGCGTTCTCCCGATTCTAACAACCTGCCTTCGCCATCCGCACCCTTGGGCCCATACCGTTTCCAGAGGTGGCTATTAGCTGGTCGCCAGCATATTGTCACCGCTGATGTCTGTGTCTGCACCTCGTCCATAAATATGACGAAAGTGGGGAAGGGGGAATGAGCGGCATTCGGCGTATCATGCCGTTTCGAGGTCCCTTCCAAGAGTATCTGCATCAGGATGATGTCATCGGAGCTCTTTCTATTCTTAAATCCATTCGGCTTTCTGACAAAGGACGTGAAAGGTCCACGAGGATATGAAGCGCCTATCGACCCTGTTTTGAAATATCGAAAAAACCTCTCGACATATCTCTGAAGCCAGTTCATGCATAATCTCGTCGCATTACTTTTTTCTGCGTGAATTTTCTGCACAGCAGAGGGAAGGAGTGCCGTCCACCAATGCCTCAACCCTCGTGGACAATCCTATAAAGAAAGATTTCTGAATGACAGGAAGTTTTTGGAAACAAGGTATGTCTGTGGAAAATTTTCAGACTTCTTTTGGTTATCCCTCTGCTTCCGGAAATCGGGCTAGTCGTCCACAACCCGTCACGATGGAAAATTGGCGACGTATGAAAGCGGAACATTTATCACGCACGAAAGCTTTTAGTCAGCAGGATATCGGACAACGGAGGATAGAAATCTGAAGTGCGAGCTTTTGGCTGCGAATCTTCAGAGAGTCATACGGGACCATCCACAAGACTGATTCGTGCTTGTAATATGTGTTCGATCAGAGAATTCTCCAAAGATAATTTTATGGGATAAATCTATCAAATAATCCTGGTTGTGCCTCTGTTCCCATACGAGCTGTCGTGCTTGTATTCACTTCAAAAAATGAACCTTCCTAGCTCTTGGCCTACCCGGGACGCAAACCTAGCTGCAATGGTCGAAGTTTTTTGCGGACCTGAACGGCAGGACGAGTTGCTTTGACGACCAAATGATCCAAACTGTCAACGATTGACACTGTGTCAAAATATTTGCTTTGGCATAACAAACATCCCTAGCTTTGCACTATTGACGATGATTTGAGGTTATGATGTGTTCCTTATTGCATTATTGATGGCAAAAATCCTGCGTTAACTTAATATGAAGAAACATGAGAAACAAAGCTTTTACAATTTCCATGTCGCTCGTAATGTCGTTGTTAGGGCGGCCTTCACCATGAGGCTTTCAAGTAAGGTTGTATTAATATAATGACAAGATGAACAGGTAGATGAAAGAGGCGATCATTACAAGCCATCACATATTTATGTAGTAGTATTTTTAAACATGAGCTTCCAAGACCCACCCACCCTCGAAATCGTCAAATGTCATGGCGGCTGGTCAGATCGCCGCCTCGCATAAGTTTGCCCTTTTCATGGGTTGCTTTACCAAGTACCATAGGGCGTTCTAGCTAATATATCTACGCAAGCATGACATAAGCCTCATATATCTAGAAGATTGATAAGAGAGCAGTTGTATCCACCAAGTTAAAATAACCCCATATCCATTTTCTTGCCCTGCTGACACCAAAAGTCACTGGTCGAGCGAAGCAAAGGGGTGGTGTGTCACCCCCAATGTTTCAAGAATCATTATCGAGCGATTAGTCCTTTTTTTACTTGCAACCCCCCACTTGTGGATTAAGTGTTTTCTATGTGTGCGTGGGCTACATCCACGAATGAGGGTTTAAAAGGCTAATCCCTACATCGCGATCGAGAAAAAATGCCTTTTTTTAATATTCTTTTATTGGAGAAGAAAATCCAATTCAAAAACATGCAAACTGCTTTCAAACCCTACCCCTAAATACACTCGAATTTTGGGGTTTTACTTGCGCGGGAGTTCTTCCTCGGCCCCATGGTAGCAGCGAGGCCTAGTACATTCTCCTTCAATACATGGGGTGGTTCAGACCCCCACTCAAAACCCTTGCAAACCTTTGTGAGATAAGTCATCGACCCCTCTAAAGAGGGGTTTGTGATGTTTTTCATGTATAACAAGGTCAACATGTTGTCGTTGGATGACATGCGGTATTGATATAGTGTGGTCATTTGGATATAGTGTACTGTTTTGCATGCTCCATGAATATATATTCAATGAAGAGCAAAAAAGTTCCGAATTTGGATATGGCGTGGTTAATGTGCTCTAAGTGGATATAGCGTGGCAATGTCATGCCAACCGGTTGAAAGAGCCATGTGGCTAGAACGGGGTCACCTAGGACTGTGGGAGTGGGACGGGATGCCTTGAGGGTCGGAGACCCTCAAACATTACAGTTTAAGCCTAGTCGGCTAAGGATTATGTCCAATTGGTTAGAATGGACATGGAGATAGTCATTGAAATTTTGTGGATATATATTCACTCTCTCGATAACCATACCGACTCAGGAAAAGTGACCATCCAACGTTGACTCGTGTTTTGTTCTCCGCATATCCAATTTTTTTCAAGTTGCACAATTTACACGTGCGAAATGATTATTGAGATTAAACTATGCATTTGTTGAAATGGAGCCTCCTAGGCCCTACTACCGTGGGACAAGAAAGGATTCATGACCGTAATGAAGTACACAAGGCTTGTATGTGAGAGTTACACCAAGTATAATAAAGGGGGTTCACGAGGATGAGGTGCCGGACAAATGATGATTTCGTGATTTGTGAGGATTAGATATTTTGCATTTAATAACGTGTGATGAAAAATGTTGAGAAGGTCCACAACATATACGTAATGCCGAAAATGAGGATGAGGCATATGTCGAGTCCCCGACGCTCAAGCCAAGGGACACGTATGAGGTCTCGCCATGAGTGCTCATTTAAGGTACTCCACCGTGAAGTTGGGGGGCTTCATGAATATCAAGGTGCTTCTTTTACAAAGTGCACCGCGGTCAAGGATTTGATCGAATAAAATTGAATCATCGATATGGTTCATGACACTTTTGTCGACCATTGTAGGAGGTGGTCGAAGTTGTCTGAAACTTCAGGAATGGAACACAGGAGGTTGGGCTAGTTGGCCAAAATGCCTTTTGGCCGAACGGTGTTATAAACGTGAAGGCGTTGCGTGTTGAGCCATGAGTGTGATGACATAAATTCCCACTTGTGCATTTTAAGGACGTGTAGTTGACAGATCTACAGTCGTTTGTCAATGGTTTTTTCCTTCAAAGCCCTTTGGTTTGGTCCCCAAAACAAGGTTCCAAACCATGTCGTTGCTAACAACCCCATTAGAAGCTCCTCCATCCACAAATTCGAGTACCGTTTTGCAACTCCTACAAGCCCCCTTCTGAACTATGCGATTTTAGGAACCCTTGTTTGCAGCAATGTGAACCACAAAGAAGGGAAATCGGTCGATGAAGAATATTTTTCAAGACAAAAGAATCGCAATTTACTCCTTCCATTTTCCATTTCATGACTCCTTACCCTATTTTTTGCGACTTCCTCCCCTTTTTTATTATTGATGCCACATACGACAAAAGCACAAGTCAAGAAGAGTCGTTAATTACACTTATTGACGATCTCAATTTCCATTAGAGACAAAAAAATTGGAGGTTGGGACTTCCGTCGACCGCGATAGTGATTGTGGATTTGGGGTCACATGCCGTTGGATTCCAACATCTGAGCATTTTAGTCGGCGTTGACAATGCAGTCGGCTGCAGCGATAATTCATGAGAATTCATCTTTGATGCTAAAAATGGAGATTGCGCGCCCAATATCTTGCTTGAGGCTTGTAACTGGCCTGTAGATTGGATATCAAACTCAAAGCCGTGCCATTCAAAACCGATGGCACAATGTTAATTTTCTTTTTGTTGTTTTCAAAGTATACCTTCAAACTAGTCAGCCACATTCTGGCCATCCCTACCTTGGAGTTTTTGCAATCATGAAATTTCTCTCAAATCTTGGGTTCATTCATATATATTTTTTGGTTTTTAAGATGGTCCAGGCAGAACAACCCTCCCACCTGGCTCCCATCCGGAAGCTTTTACCTTGGTGACTGTCTGATCCGCTCCGCTTGGGTTCATTCAAGAGATGTATATTTCTCTCCGTGAGCACTACTTCCTTTGCACAAGATACTTGAAGCTCTTCAATTGTTGCATTGAGTTGCTAGAGCAGATGGGTATTGAGGCTCTTAAGTTTTATAAATTTCTAGTACACGTCTTCTTTGATTCGCACTTTCCGGCCAGTGTTTCCCATTGTGCCAAGTGTTGTTTCAATGGGCTACAAAGAGGGTGAAGGGTTTCTAGATCTTAAGTGGTCCATGACCAGTTCGGCAGTAGGGTTAGTTGGTCCAGTGCAATTCATTGCAAAATTTTCCATTGCTTCTTGATTCGACTAGAGATCATCGTTGTTTGTTTCTTTCTAACTTGCCATCGTTGGTGTACTCGTCGGAAACCATTTCTCGTCGTAGGATGCACACGCTACTCTCACTATTAACGTTGTGAAGCATGTCATCTGGAGAACGGTGGAGATGTGTTCACAACTTGTACAAGGTTGTTGTCAGGTAGTTAATGTGATGGTTTCCCCTCTTGTGCCGCTGTAATTTGAAACCAAGTGTTCCACTAAGAAAAACGTAGGTGGTTCTCAAGGATGCGGTGCAAGACAAAAGATGGTTTAGGGATTTTGAAAAAATGAGTTATTTTTATTAAGTAGTATGTGTGCTTTGATGACAAGTGTCAAGGAGTTGCACAGATGTATACAATTCTAAGAATGAGAATGAGTCATATGTTAGGTCCTCACCACTCGAGTTGAGCGACACATGCGAGGTTGTGCTGTGAATGGCTAATTTTAGAAGCTCCAACTAGGAATTTGGGGGGCAACTACGACGAGCAATGGCAAGTTAGAAAGAAACAAACAACAATGATCTCCACTTCTCAATAGCTCTAAACGTTTATGAAGAAGCACCATGGTATTCTTCAACGATGGTACCAAGGTGGTTCTTCATAAACTTTTATAGCTATTGATAACTCGTACAGAAAATATTGAATCATCTTTATGGATCACAAAACTTCTATCGATCATTTTGGGAGGCGATTGAAGATGTCAGAAACTTCTTGAACAACACATCCGAGGTCAAGGCAGTTGGCCATGGTGCCCTCGTGCAAACGGCATAAAAATCGTGGAGTCGTTGCGTGGTGGGCCATGAATGTAATGACAAAAATGACCACTTGTGGAGTTAAGGGACTCATGTACGGTAGGAATGCAATAGTTTTGAGGGGGTTTTGGAATTTGTTTTGACGATGTTTATATGAGCAAATTTGGGTATGATGGAAAAACATAAAAACTCAACATCGTGATGCAAAATGGAAAACATTAACCCGTAGATGGCAACACGCTTAAGGTGAGGTATAATGGCACACCATAACGTCAAATGTTCAAACACAACCGGGTATTTTTAATACATAACGTTTATGACCATGTTTTTATCTCCTTATGTGTTCACCCTAACTTCTCCATCTGTTTTATTTTGCTAGCCGAATTGTTTACAACAATAACAATGTTATCATTATTTTTTGTCCTAGTTTTCTCATACATAAATTATGATGGAACATATATCATAACCATTTTGTGGTACACCAAGCGGGACACATGTGGTTCACATGAATTAGGTGAAAAGTTGAAGATGATTCAAGGAATTAGGACAAGGGTAGTTTGACCTTGGAGCGTGGATTAGATGTCCGCCTTGATAAAGAACTTTGTTTCACTAGCTGGAGAATTATTAGGCCTTGCTTGCCAATCTAACCAACTAGGGGGCCTAAATGACCAAACACAACCTCATGGCCAAGTGGTAGTCTGCACAAAGTGAGAGTGTCGATTGGCAACATCACCAACCAACGTTTTCCCATGACCATAACTGGGTAGTGAAAAATCTTAAAACCTGTAAGAAATGTTTGAACTTTCTTAAAACATTGCCTTGATAGGAAATTTCCAAAGGATGCTCCCGTTGTTCTCTCATTGGTTACAAATTTACATACTAGAAAATTTTCAAATGTGTATCTTTACCTGTAATGCTTGTGGCTAGTCATGCCCAATAACCACGCCGGTATGAGCACCACTATCTCAAGATGCACATTCAGTATGCGTGCTCACTGGTCAAATTCCACCCAAACACATGTTATGGTGCTCATGGATCCATCGGTACCGATTCTCGCTTTTGGAAGAGCTAAGAACCTAGGCCTAAGTGTTACTTCATCCTTGGGACAAACGGACGATTTATATTTAGTCGAAGGCTTTCTTCAATGACAAGTGGAAAACAAGTTTACCACATGTGTACAATGACAAAAATCAAAATGAGGCATTTTTTTCATGTTCAGTGCCCGAGCCAAGAGACTCGTGTGACATCACTTTCTTAGTGGTCCCTTCCAAAAACTCACCTGAAATGTTAAGGTATTTTTTATAATACTGAGCCATGATTTCTATAGCACCGTCAAGAAGTCCGCTGAATAGTATCCAACCATCAATGCTGTTTGTGATACTTTTGTTGCCAATTCTAGAAACATTTGAAACCAAAACACCGGAGGTCGGGGTTGGTGGCCAAAATTCCCGTAAAGTCCTCTCAGAGCCTCTGTTTGGAATGCCATCTGCACAATGCTGAAGTAGTAACTCACCATAGTTATTGCTCACTCCAACAAAATGTACATATACATATGCATATCTAATACATATACATATACATATACATATACATATACAAATACATATACATATACATATACATATCCATACACATATACATATACATATACATATACATATACATATACATAT
>SZWC01008262.1:85769-111452 GCA_023375785.1 Penium margaritaceum
CCCCCCCCCCCCCCCCCCCCCGGCGAAGGATCCGCGGTTCCACGGATCGGATCCCGCGGAAAGAACCGGATCCGCGGATGGATCCGAGATCCGAGAACCGTGAGTAAGATCCGCGGATCCGTGGATTTGGTGTGCACCCTTAAAAAAGACTAGCATGCTTCCAGTCTGTCCCTCACTTGGTTTTGCTATCACTATTGCTGTTGGTGTTGGCGTTGTTGGTGCTGCTACTAGCACCGCTATTGTTGCTGCTGCTGATACTCCTCTGGTTGAGGTTTTTGCCGTCATTTCTGCTCAGCACCTCACATCTCTACACGTTGTAGCTTCAGGTTCCTTGCTACAACCACGAGGAGATGTTCTTGTCCCTGCTGGTTGTGCTGCTGTTGACCCCGCTGTTGTTACTGTTGTAGCTGCCGTGCTTACTGTTGTGGTTGCTGCCATGCTTGTTGTTTCTGTTGTTGCAACAGCCGACATGCCTGCTGATGGTGCTGTTGCGGCGACTGCTGCCAACCTGCCTGCTCCTACTGATACTGTTGCTGCTGCAACCACTACTACTATTTTCGACCTGCCTGTTGCCCCTGACTGTTTTTTGCTTCTAGGACATGGCCAGCCATGGTCGCATCATCATAACTGAAATTCCAAGAGCCACTAAGCTGTGTGTGTTGTGATCATGGAAGTCGTTGCTGCAGCTGATGTTGTTCCTTTTCTTCATTTGTTTGCTTTGTCGCATGAAACGTGATAGTGTTGCTTTTGCTGTTATTACATACGTACGTGCATTGCCTCATAAATACTCCATGATGCTACTACTACAGGGTCAGCAACTGTTGCCCTTATCAAATTCTCTAATTCCTCTCCCTTCAGTTCCTATTGAAGGAGGACGTCGGCCTCTTCTTGTGTCGGTTCCTCTTGATGTAGTTTCTCAGCCTCCTTACCTACTACTTTCGCTAACCCTACACCAACCCCTTCCCACCCCCCTCGCAAACCCCTTCCCACCCCCCTCACCAACCCCAATCCATACCCCAACCGCTGTCCGTGCCCCAGACCCTGGACAAGCCCAATCCCATACCCCCTCTCCTGCCCCCGCCGCTGACCATGCTTCCATGCTAGAACTGGCATCTGCCCTTATCCTGCCCCCTCTCCCTACTCTTGCCTTTTCCCTGCCCCCTTTCCCTCTTCCACTAATCCGATCTCCTTCACCTTACATTAGCCCTTGCCCGGTCACTGGCCTAGCCAATGAAACAACTTCAAGTGCCTCTTGCCCTAGCCTGTTTCCAGGCTGAGAGCGCCCCCTTGGCAGCCGTGGCGGCGGGTACACCAAGTCCAAGAGGATTGTCTGGTCACATAGTAAGGCAGGCCATTTCTCTTTTCGTTGGCCCTACTATTGCTGCTGCCATGCCTACCATTGTTGCACATGCTGATGACATTGTTGGTGCAACTACTGTTATTGTTGCACTACTATTGTTATTGTATTTTCCATAATTGTTGTCATTTTGTGGTTGCAATTGATGTTTTGATCGTTGTTGGTGTGATAGCTGCTCTTGGTGTTGTGGCTACTTTTTTCTCCAGCAACTGCTAATACTACCAAACACCTCAACGCCTAAATTGATGTACAAGGAGAAGGCCGGCATCGCGAGCTATAAGAGGGTGGGGAGGAACTTTGAATGCTATTCGAGAGTGACGTGCAACACGTCTTTGTTGCTACCTTTGCACTTCCCACCTACATGCATCATCGTCATCGGTGGTCACATCCACTATCTCATTCTCCGTGTTGGTACTAGCCTCGGACATGGCGTTGAGGTGGCCTTTCCTCACCAACAACGGGAGCTCAAAAGACAATGTGTCATTGTCATTATTTTCACCCGTACTCTCATCCGTGCCACGCTCGAGAAGGCTGACTGCGGTTGTCCCTTCTGTTGAGAAGTGTGATTACTACGCTGGTGTCAAGCTCTGATATGGTGAAGACAGCACTCCATTCGGAGCACTGTATAGAAAGTTACAGATTTTAAGGTGAATTTCCGGGTCCACGGCTACTGGGAATTTTCTCCTATATAGGCCAGAGAAATTCTAGCAGCCAGCCCTGAAGCAGCCTAAAGGGCCTGGTGTCTAATATATTGCGCAGGCATGTGCAAGAGGGTTGCGCATGCCTCTAGTTAGCTCTAGCAAGGAGGAGAGCTACCTACTGCACAACACTACACAGCTATCCTGGTCAGGGAGTCCCCTAACTGACTGGGCAAGACTCATGCACCCTTGGCATGAGGTCCACACTACATCACCATCACCATGTATGGAGCCTGGGCCCTTCAACCTGCATGGGCCAATTTGACAAGAGCTTCAAGAGGGCCCCGATCGACGGATCTGATGTAGTAGGATGGCAAGATCAACGGCCATCAGAGGAAAGCCCGAAGATCAAGCAACCTCTCTGAGAAAATTCACCTGAAGACCTGATAAAGCTTCCTCAAGGAGGAAGCTACTCCTTAGGGCAGTAGGGATGCCAGTAACAACTTTGAACTACAGGAAGCTTCTCTTGGAAGGAAGCTTCTCCAAGAGGCAGCAGACCTGAACCACGTGAAGGAAGCTTCTCCTTCAGGTGGTCAATTTGCCAGATCCACAGGTATAGAAAGCAGAGTTCCTCTCAGTTCAATCTATCTCAACACACTGCAAGAACTCAGCTCTGACTGTGGAGCCAGGACCAAGACTATGCTGGAGATCCCTCCAAGGCCCCTATAAGCCTAGCAAGGCCTGCCAGCCTGGGTGGAGGCTACACTGGAGGCCAGTCAACCTGGAGACTGCGCCAAGAGCCTTGCCACGACGGCCTCCAAGGCCTCGCAAGGCGTTTCCCCTCTATGGGCTAGGATCTGTGCTAGCCTAGCTTGCCTAGGATTTTCATGTACCATACTTTTACTTTGCATCAATCAAGATTTCAGTCCAAAGTTCCCAACCCTTGCTCTACTATTGTACAAAATGCACTGCTGATCACCCAAAGATCCTACCAGCAAGGGTCCTAGTCCTTGCTGCCTGTCTCAGAAAATTAACATGGTATCAGAGCACTAGGTGGTACTCTCAGCAGTTGTAGCAGTAGTAGCAACAGACTACGTTAGTGGTGGAGACGTTCTCCACCAGGCCTATACAAGTGCTGAGTCAGAGATTGAGGTGATGCCACTTCACGCGCGTGAGCGGCATTCCACTTGTAGAGAGGTACGGGCAACATGGAAGAGGAGAACGCTCAGACTTCTTCTCATGTACTTGATGTTCAATCAGTTTTTCATGACATGCACATGGGCCAGGAGCAGGGGCGGCATTTTGCAGACCACTCACAATGCCACGCCGCAAAGGCGCAATGCTTGGCGGAGGAGGCGCAACGTATGGCGCAACAAGAAGTCGCAGCACGTCAAGCTATGGAGCAAGAGAGGGAGGCGTTGAGACAGCAGATTGCCGCTCAGGAGCTCCTACGTCAACAAGAGCAGCTTTCCCATGCAGCTCAAGCATCGCAAACGTATCAGCTACAACAGTCACATGCGGCTCAAGTAGCTCAAATCGTACAACTTCAGCAGCAGGCATGGGCTCAGCAACAACAGCTTCAACAGCAGTAGCTTCAACAACAATAGCAACAACAGTTGTAGATGCATTGGAAACAGGATTCACGAGGATCATGTGCATATCTGCCTCAAGCTAGCCCTCCTCCAGTCGTGCAACCAGCCATGTCTCCACAGGTACAGCTGGCTACACCACCGCATGGAGGCATGTCACAGCCGTAGGTGGCTTGACAGCCATAACCTACTCCAATGGTACCACCCATGGCACACTACCAGCAGATGCACCAAGCACAAGTGCTGCAGCCCTTTGCGACACAACCAATACTAGTCCATGTGGGAGCAGTACGACCACCACATGTGGGGCAACCCGCGGCACAAGGCTTTGTGTGAGTCCCACAAGAGACTGTAGAGGGCAAGGCGTACCAAGGCCTGAAGGACGGTGTGCCCCAAGCGGCAGCCTCACCACATCTACACAAGATCGAGGTCGACAAATTCGACCGCGAGAACTTTCCACATTGGGTGAACAAGTTCAAACAAGTGGCCCAGATACACGGCATTTGGAAGTTCTACAACGACTACTACACTCCTCCGTCCCCAAGGTCGATGTCTAGCGTAGTGACTGAGTACAACTATCTCACCCGAGCTGCTTTCATGGTGCTGGATAATCATCTGACTCCTCGTATCCAGGAGGCAATACGAATGTACGAGGAGACTGCTGAGTCAGCTCGCCTAGCTTGGTCCTACTTACTTAGGACCTATATGTCCGGCAACTATACCTTCAAGTCCCACCTCCTAACCGAAACGTCGCACATCAACCTCAACGACTTTGACAGCATCGAGTCCTACATCAACAAAGCAAAGTCACTTCGCGGTCAGCTTCCAGTGACAGACGTTGCGTCTCGGAGCCTGTGTTCGTGACCTTTCTCCTCAACGGACTGACAAGGGATTGGGACGACGTGAGGAAGGTACTGAAATTCAAGCATGAAGTGGAGCTTACAGAAGCATACGTCTCTAAGATGCTTCTAGCAGAGCAACGTAAATGTTAGCTGAAAAGAGAGCACGAGAGGATCCTTAACAATGCAACTTGCCAAGGTGTGAGCGCAACAGTGTCCAGTGCTCAGCCCTCGCGGAAAGGCCAGTCCATGAGGAACTCCGCGTCCACCCAGTCGTCCACCCACTCTAGATCAAACGCCAGCATCCGTAGTGCGCACGGCCATAATGGAGGGTCACGACCTGCAGTTGATTACCATTATTGCAAGAAGATTGGGCACATGAAACGGGAATGCAAAAAAAGGATGAGGAGCAAGCAAGGCGACAGTAACGTTACAGAGCGAACAACTTAGGAGGAAAGGGGGTGAAGAAGGCAACTGGTAGTAAGGAAAATTAGCCAAAGAGAGGCGAGAACAAAAAGGCAAAGAAGCAGGATGGAGGCAAGGAGAAGCAGTTTGACTACACAGGGTCTTTCTTCTAGCTCTCAACGAAGCAGAGTGATGAGCTGGTCCGCTCCACCTACGTGTGGTATCTTGACAGTGGGTGCACTTCGTACATCACTCACGACAAGGCCTGCCTCCACGAGCTGGAACCCTGCTCCAAATACTTCGTCACAGTGGCAAACAAATGACAGGTGCTTGTTTTGGGCAAAGGACGGGTACAATGGTACTCAACTGAAGTTTGGAGATGTGTTGTACATACCTGACATCACGGTGAACTTCCTTTCACTAGGACAGCTGATGAAGAGGGATGCACGAATTCCTCAGCAGCGGACATCATGTGACCCTTAAGAGGCGTAAAGGCGAGACCTTCGCTGAAGGTCGCCTTCTTTCACGCAGCATGATTGAGCTGGACTTTGAAGCACCAGCTACAACAAAAGAGCAGGGTACACCCTTCGTAGCAGCTAGTCTCCACCAAGTTTCTGGAGAAGACCTCAGTTTGTGGCACAACCAAACCGTACAGATAATGCAAAAGCATGAGCAGGTCAATGGTCTTGATATCAAAGAAAGCGGCAGAAAGGATGCAGCAGAGTCTTGCAAAGAATGCGTGCAGGAAAAAGCACCACGACAGATGTTTCCTCTGGCCACGAAGTGTGACGTCAGCCAGAAGTTGAAGTTGGTCCACACTGATATTTGTGGACCTTTACCAACTACGGCAGTCTATGGAGGGCACCGATACTTTTTGCTCTTTGTTGACGATGCCACAAGGATGGTGTAGAGCTATCTTCTTCGTACAAGAGATGAAGCTCCAGCATGCTTCTTCAAGTGGCTCGCGATGGCCGAAAGGCAAAGTAACAGGAAACTACAGGTTTTACGCTTAGACGGTGCTGGCGAGTACACCAACACAGAGTTTACTACTCAACTGGAGGATCTCGGTATCATGCAACAGTTCTCCATGCCATACACCCCGCAGTAGAATGGCGTAACAAAGAGAGCAAACCGCACAATGCAAGAGATGCTGAAGTCGATGCTGCTAGGAGCGCAGCTCAACAACTCGAGGTGACCATTTGTACTCCGGAAATCAGTGTGGGTCCGCAACCACGTGCCACACGTGTCACTACCAAGCATGACACCATTCCAAGCATGGCATGGTGACAGGCCCGACATCTCCATGCTAAGCACCTTCCGGTGCATGGCACTGTTTCATGTCCCAAAGGAGTGTCGGCATAAGCTAGATAAAGCAACATGGGGTGTTTTCCTCTGCCAAAGCCTTAACATGAAGGGGTGGGAGTTCTACAACATGGACTCCCATCGCATCGTCACAGTAGAGACACCATATTTTTCAAGAACCTGACACGCTCCGCCTGGGAGGCCTGGGAAGCAATCAAGTGAGCCCGCTCTACTCCTGACTTTCTGTGACTCCTACGTGGAGACGCTAGAGGAAGAGGAAGCTGACAGTGTGCCACTCACTCTTCTTGATCTGGATAAGGCGGATCAACAGCCGGTGGCCCCGGGTGTGGCCCTTGACACTCACCGGGACGAACACATCACCGCAAAACATGAGGCGCTCGTAGTACCTCATGATAAAACGCAGAGCGTTTGAGTTCAAGATGGTGCGCATTTGGCTGGGAAACCACATGATTGAGATGATAGACATCCGGGGCAGCTCACGTGCCTCTTGCAACAAATGTTGCAACAAGAAGAAGAGTAGGAGATCAATGAGGCGAATCTGGCTATCACGGCCTACTCCATCTACTAATAGGTAGATGATGTCCTGGCAGACTTCACCACCATGCATCTCGCATCTCTCATCTCTACGAGCACACTTCTACCAGAGTCGAAGACTTTGAAAGAAGCATGTATGGTGAGCATGCTGCAGAATGGAAAGCAACACTTGATGTATAATACCAAAGTCTCATGGATCAAGGGACGTGGGAGCTCACGGAGCTTCCATCTGGGTCCCGAACAGTGGGAGTGAAGTGGGTGTTTCACGTCAAGACAAAAGTGGATGGGAACATTGACAAGTTCAAGGCTCGTCTCGTGACAGAAGGGTTCACACAAGTAGAGGGAAAAGACTTCTTCGACACCTACGCTCCGGTGAGCTGCTACACCACTGCCCGCATCATGTTGGCAGTCGCAGCAGTGATGGATTACGAGGTACAGTAGCTCGACATAAAAAATACCTTTCTACATGGCGAGATGGATACGACCGTCTACATGAAACAACCAGCGGGTTACAACAACAGGAGTGGCAGAGTGCACAAACTGGTGAAGAGTCTGTATGGACTAAAGCAAAGCCCCCTACTTTGGTATAAGAAGCTATAAGCAGTGACAGCTGCCTCTTCCTACATCGGCCATGACCAAACACGAAACCAGACTGCTACGTGCTGGTCTACGTCGATGAACTTCTCATCATAGGTACGTTGGCAGAGTTCATCAAAGCAATAGCAGCCGCCATTGTGCAANGCTATCACGGCCTACTCCATCTACTAATAGGTAGATGATGTCCTGGCAGACTTCACCACCATGCATCTCGCATCTCTCATCTCTACGAGCACACTTCTACCAGAGTCGAAGACTTTGAAAGAAGCATGTATGGTGAGCATGCTGCAGAATGGAAAGCAACACTTGATGTATAATACCAAAGTCTCATGGATCAAGGGACGTGGGAGCTCACGGAGCTTCCATCTGGGTCCCGAACAGTGGGAGTGAAGTGGGTGTTTCACGTCAAGACAAAAGTGGATGGGAACATTGACAAGTTCAAGGCTCGTCTCGTGACAGAAGGGTTCACACAAGTAGAGGGAAAAGACTTCTTCGACACCTACGCTCCGGTGAGCTGCTACACCACTGCCCGCATCATGTTGGCAGTCGCAGCAGTGATGGATTACGAGGTACAGTAGCTCGACATAAAAAATACCTTTCTACATGGCGAGATGGATACGACCGTCTACATGAAACAACCAGCGGGTTACAACAACAGGAGTGGCAGAGTGCACAAACTGGTGAAGAGTCTGTATGGACTAAAGCAAAGCCCCCTACTTTGGTATAAGAAGCTATAAGCAGTGACAGCTGCCTCTTCCTACATCGGCCATGACCAAACACGAAACCAGACTGCTACGTGCTGGTCTACGTCGATGAACTTCTCATCATAGGTACGTTGGCAGAGTTCATCAAAGCAATAGCAGCCGCCATTGTGCAAGAAGTCAATGCGACACTCATGCCCAGCTTTGAGTACTACCTGGGCATGAACATCGAATGCGACTGTGAAGTGCATACGCTTCACTTGAGCCAGTAGACGTATGCTCACAAAGTTTATGAGCGATTCAATGTTCCCGATCGACACGTACCAACACCTCTGTCACAGCAGTAGCTGAATCATCAGGGACAGAGGGGAGGGAGCGAGACCGACTTCCGCAGTAGAGTCGGATCATTGATTGACGCAGCAAGTTATACACGGTCAGATCTTCAGTTCGTCGTGAGCAACTTAGCACGCGACAATGAGACCTGTACAGAGCTGGCCTGCAAGGATCTTGACGGATCTCTAGGCTACCTAAAGACGTCAGGTGACACCAGTCTTGTTTTTGGGACAACACCAAGCCTCGACCTTGAGCTCTACGTTGACGTAAATTTTGGAGGAATGGAGGAAGACTGTCAGAGTATGACGGGTTTCATGTCTATGCTTGGCGGAGGAGCAGTGTCTTGGACCAACAAGCGACAGAACCTCATCACACTCAGTTCAGCTAAAGCTGAGTACGTGGTTGCTACTTCAAGAACACATGAGGTCACGTATCTTCGCAAGCTCTTGGAGGACATTGGATTCGCTCAAACATAGCTGACAAATTCTTTTGTCGACAACAAGTCTGTAATCGACCTCACAAACTCTACAAAAATCCAACGCCAAACAAAGCACATTGACATTTGTGGGTACTGGATCCGTTCAAAGGTCGAAGACAGTACGATCGACCTCGTGCATGTGTCAGGCACTAAGCAAGCAGCCGACTTCCTGACAAAGGGCGTCTTGAAAGACGTTTTCTACAGGTGCATGGGACAGTGTGGTCTCACCAACAACACCCTCTTACAGTACGTGCGGAAGCGGCCGGTCGTGGAGGGGACACAAAAGTCAAACACACACAGCTCCGTCATCACGCAAGCCTGCTTTGTGCACAAGGATATCAGATGCTTCATTGTGCAAGAGACAACATCAAATGAAGCAAAGATATCCAAAGCAGCGATGGCGCTAACTGCAAATCATTGTTCAACAAATCAAGATGGATTTCGTGGACCACGGGATGGTGCAGGGCGTTTTGCAAAGAGAGTTCCAAACGGCATTACTACAAAATAGTAGAATGTTTTCAGCGACCTGTGGCCTATTGCAACAGCCCCAGCAGCACCACAGCAGGATATCCCAATTGAGAAGGAACTATAGTTCGAAAGCCAGCTACAGATTCTATTTTTGGCTGGAGGATCTGCCGGCGCAGCTGAAATCCTCGCGGTCAAAACGGGACCTGTCGCCACTACAAAGACCTAGTGCGACCATAAAATGGTCGCGATCAGCAAAATGACCTCGGAAGAAAAAGACAAAAAGAATGAGCAGTAAAATCGCAAGCAATCGA
Organism: Penium margaritaceum; assembly: GCA_023375785.1. Lineage (NCBI taxonomy): Eukaryota > Viridiplantae > Streptophyta > Zygnematophyceae > Desmidiales > Peniaceae > Penium > Penium margaritaceum. The sequence continues at coordinate 95,343 of SZWC01008262.1, forward strand.
AGCACCTGTCGCAGCTAGCAACGCTGCACGGTCAGAACACCCGTGGCCAGGACAAGGGGCTGTCGAGCGAGGAGCCGGAGCAACTGACGCAGCCGTTGCAACTAGCTTGGTTGCGAGGTCGGAAGGATCGCGTCATGGAGGCGACAGCAAGCTAGCGACAGAGGAAAGAAACGGAAAAGGGAGAAGCGAGAGAGCAAGCGAGCGGCCATGGAGCTCGTGGCCGCTCACTCCAGAGCCTTGTCGTGGACGTCGACGAACAAGGGGGAGCAAGATGAGGACCCACTTGCTAAAAGGGGCCAGCGCACGAGTGCGACTTCCTGTATTCGCGGCAACAGACATACAAAAAATTGCGGTGGACAGGACATGGTACAAGCGAGTGGAGGGAGCTGTGCACGGTGCCTCCTCGACCATGCAGCAGTGACACTCACACTTTTGTGGTTGTATCCCTCACACTTGAAAGGTGAAGAGTAGAAAGGGGTCTCGACTTCACTCGCGAAATCAAAAGATGCACCCCAGACTCGGTGGAAGCAGACGCGAGCAACCACCGTGGACAAAAAGACCAAGAACGAAGTTTTCCAATCAACAAGCAGCGGACAGTGAGGACTAAAACAAGTCTTTCAGCAGGAGAGGAACAGAATAGTGGCAGAACTGGCGAAAAAACGTTGCTCACAATTGAAAACAGCAAGAAGACCTCCAGGGCGACTTTTGTAGTGCTCTAGCGACTGGAAAGTCAACACAGAACTAAAAAAATTATTTTTATGGAAGATTCCCCACCTCCAGAGGTGCAAGAAGGATGCAAGAAGGAGCCGAGGAGATCAAATCAACATGCGCAGCCTCATCTTCATGAAGCACCTGACGGGTTGCTTTTACATGAGGCAACCGATAATTTCCTGGAGTGGCCCGAGCTCGACCTGAAATTTTTTGGATATAACAACTTGTTGGAATCACATGCCGGCAACCCAACAACAGGTCAGGAAGTGTTCCCGGCACCAAGTCAAGAGGAAATAATATTTTCCTCGGGTGCAAAAGCTGATATTGACAATGTTCTAGATTTTCCACTTAGCGAGGAGTACACTAAGCTCTATTTCCTCGACAGAGATTACTGGGAGTCACTTGAGGAATTTTGTAGGAGCCCGCATGAGTGATATGGTTCAAAAGACCAGCGCACCAATCGAGGGGGAGTGTTGAGTGGTGCGATTACTGCGCTCGTGTCAAGCTCCGATATGATGAAGGCAGTACTCCATTTGGACCACTGTACGAAAAGTTACGAATTTTACGGCGAATTCTTGGGTCCACGTCTACTAGGAATTCTCTCCTGTGCAGGCCAGATAAATCGTGGCAGCCAGCCATGGAGCATCCTTGAAGGCTTGGTGTGTAATATAGTGTACTGGAATGCGCAAGAGGGTTGCGCATGCCTCTAGTTAGCTCTAGCAGGGAGGGGAGCTACCTACTACGCAATATTGCACAGTTATCAGGGAGGGGTCAGGGAGTCCTCTAATTGATTGGGCAAGACTCATGCACCCTTGGCATGAGGTCCACATTGCATCACCGTCACCATGCATGGAGCATGAGCCGTTCAACCTACATGGATCAATCTGACTCGAGCTTCAGGAGGCTCCTGGTCGACAGATCTGATGCAACAGCATGGCAAAGTCAACGGCCGTCAGAGGAAGGCCTGAAGAGTAAGCAACTTCTCTAAGAAACTTCACCTGAAGACCTGACGAAGCTTCCTCAAGGAGGGAGCTTCTCCCTAGGACAGCAGGGATGTCAGCAACAAATTTGAACTACAGGTATCAAAGGCAGAGCTCCTCTTAGTTCAATCTATCTCAGCACATTGCAAGAACTCAGCTCTGCTCAAGCCTCTGAATGTGGAGCCCAGACCAAGACTTTGCTCGAGATCCCTAGATCCTATCAGCAAGGGTCCTATCCCTTACTACCTGCTTCAGAAAATGAACACCTTCAACCCTGCCACCCTCGACCCGCTCTTCATCCTCCCATTCCCAACCTCCATATCCTGCCACTCCACCCTCAGCCACACATCCATCGCAACCATGCACATCCTCCACTTATGCCTCTTCCCCCCATTCCAGAACCCTTCCATCCCCCCTTAGGCGACCCCTCCTCCCCAAAATCCATCTCCTTCCCCCGCACATCGACCCCCTCCTCCAAAGCAGCAACACCCTCTCTCCCTCCCCCTTAGTTTCCCACTCCTCCATTGTTATTCACCCCCTCCCACAGCCGTCCTCTCCCCACACTCAGCCGCCCCCTCCTCCGAAACAACCATACCCTCCCTCTCTTGATCTACCTCCTCATCTTCCCCCATAGTCGCCTGTTCTCCCCACTCACCCACCCCCTTCCCATTAGAGCCGCCCCCTCCCCTGTATCCTCTCCGACCCCAGCAAACGGCACTTCCCCCTCATTAAGGTACCCCTCAATGAGTTCATCAGCCTCATCGCGGCTCATGGTACAATGCTACAACTGCCATCCTCTCGCTATGTCCAAGAGTGCATCAAAGGTGCGCTCAACCTGAGAGACCAGTTCCTCCTATTATGGCATCATTGATTCCTTCTACAACTAGGAATATGTGGGGGAGATACCTAGGTCTGCGGGCATAGAACCTACAACAATTGCATACAATACACCCGTGCCACAAGGGGAGATGCATGTCCCAATCAAAGCTACAATTCCTCTAACAAGGGCAGAAATGATGGCCTTTGCCTTCTGCGTTGCATGAGCAACATAATCACTCATGCATGGTGCTGGGGAGGAGTTGCTGTCAACCATGGTGCTCTTGTCGTTGCTGTTGCAACTACTATACTGTAGCTACTGTGTATTCTGTTACTGTATAAAAAAAATAGGTTATAAATCAAAGATAGATTCTCTAGAAAAACAGAAGTGAAGGGCATCCCAATCGGAAATGGGCTAGGAGACCTTGTGGCACGGCGATAATGATCATTCAATAATTATTATTGTATCAAGCTTTGCTATCACCTTGCAGTGATAACTAGCATACAAAGGCAATAATCACCAATTATTGGCCAAATTGTGATCTTTATCCATGCAACAATTATTGATTATTACCCAAAATATCCCTTTGGGGGTCATTTCATTATTATTTTATACTTTCCAAGAGAAGATAACTACGACAATGGGGGGATAACAAAGTTATCTTGATCGAAATTGGAACAATTATTATCCGCACCACCTTACTGAGCAACCTTCCTTGCTTCAACTACATTTGCTGGAGAAGGAGCCAAGGTTGGATTTGAATGTGCACCATCACTCAGCTCCTTATCAATCTCCTGGAGCACCATCTCCTCTTTAGCTAAATCATCCTCGAGCCCCCATCTCTAAGTGCACCTCTAGTCTCCTAGAATCCCTTAGTGTTAGCTTCCGTGCTCTTGCCCTCCCCCAACATTTTCTCCATGTCCTTATGCGCACTGCCCATGTGAATGTAGGATCTTTGCTAGCTGCCTCAAGTGCTGCAAGCAAAGATCTTACAACCCCTGCTGTTCACCCCAGCCTTTGACCTGCTGTTGCTCCGGCTCTCTATCAACCCCTTTGTTAACCTCTCCCTCCAGATACACCTCCTCATCGTTCACCATGTCTTCTTTTGATGTTTCGTCCCTGCCCCTCTTTCGCCACCTCCACATCTGCCAATAGCTTGCCTTTGTCCTTGTTGTTTGACTCATCGAGCACCATGAAGTTGTATGGCTTGTAGTGCCTTTCGTTTGCCTTGTACCAACACCACAACACACAATGCCTCGCACCAACATCTCTAGTGTACTGACATGGAGGCAATTGCACCTTCCCGTATAAATAGGTTAGTGGGTCGAGAACACACACTCGTAGTGATTAACGAGACAACTCCATGATCGCAAACTCGGAAAGTGTGGGAAGGTGTGACAAGTTTAGTAAGGCCTACTTGTATGCGCCAATGTAGATATCATCACCTTCGCCATGCCTTTATTGTGCCATGTTGCTCCTCTGCTTGGTCGTTGAGGGGATGAAGTCGATGGTCACCAGGCCTCTCTAAAATTCAATAAATTCCTTTTACAGATCATCCTTATTTTTTGGGAGGCACGAGTGTATTGACCATGGTGGTCCATGCCTGTACCATTTGGAGGTCACCCCTAAGGTCATTGCCGAAGTGGCGTGGGTGCACACGACACACAACAACAGACAGTGGGCAGTGTATGTCCTCCATCCTGTGCGCTTTTAGGCGATGCATGGCGTGCTTCACAGGTGCATGCCCTACCTTTGTAGTCTTGCGATCGTGCGATTGCGACATTGTATACATCCGGTCCGTGCAATCAAGTAGCCCTTTCTAGATCTCACCTGTTTCCCCACATAGTGCGTCAACAATGTGGAGCACCCTCACTGGTAGTGCCATTAATTCCCATAATTATTGCACCTGAACCAAGAACACATTGTGCCGCATGAAACACCCCGCCTTCTTACACTGCTTGAACATGCCCACCCAATAACTTCCCATATCCTTCGAGAAATATTAAGGGTAAAATTAATTGAAAATAACAACGAAGAATCTTTTTCTTTCAAGACTTTTTACGAGAGAAATATTTCTGATGAGATATACATGGATTGATTAGTCTTTTTATTCACAAAAAACATAAATTCTTAATGTTTCATGATAGATTTGTAAATGATAACAAAGGTTCACGAGAATTTAGTGTCTAAAAAGAAAAACATTTTTTATTCTTATGTATTTGAAGTGACATTGAACTTTTTGTTTCATGATTAAAGATATTTTATGATAGAACAAGAATTATGTGCACATGATCACCATGGTTCAAGAGAAAAAATTTAGATTATTATGTGGTGACGGAGATACCAAGACCCATGGTGCCTTAAAAATTTTAATTAAGTAATTGTGAAAATCTTAAAGTATGATAATATCTACAGTGAGGTTTGACGAGTTGTTTAGTGTAGCTTGTGAGAAGATCTCAAGAGGCTCACATTTCTATAGCTTTGTAGCTGGTGAGAAGATAATAAAGTGAATGAATTCATTTCCTACTTCATGCACCTCAATAGCGAGGGCTAGAGCTCTATGATTGGTGTAAAACATGAACCGAGCGAGAAAGACTATGAATTTCATGAACCAAAGATTGATTGGAGAAGGCATTCAATGATGATAAAGACATGGACCGGCTCAAAAGAATTGAAAAAACACACAGAGACTACTAGTTTCCCGAAAAATAATGTTTTCTCACTAATTATGAAAAGTCTTTATAAATCATATTATGTTGTTATGAATAGTTTCTTGAAATGTTTCGTATGACATATTCTTCCTTGTATCATAGTTACCTTGTAACTGTAGTCACATGACTCACTGATAGAAATACTTTTAAAGCTTTAATTTTCATTCACAAATACTTTATAAAGAATTATGGTGCTTTCTGGACCTCAAATTATAACTTACTAAGGAACAAAAACAAATAAAGTGAATAAATGTATATTCTTTAATTCAAGACGTTTTTTGGAAAATAAACACTTTCAAGATTATAATTAGTTATGAGTAAAATTAATTTTCATTTGATTATTCTCATAAAAAACTTTTATTGATTATTTATGGCACATGTGTAATATAAAAAAATAAAGAAATTTAATTTATTTGATGAATTTTTTGAGAGGGGGTGCTCTCTGGAGATTTAGCCTCTGTGTGTGGAGAGCACAGTCGCAGCATAAAGATAGACTTGGAGATGTCTTGAAGCCAGAGCTAGAAAATACATGCTAATTAGATTGAACCGAGTACAAGGTATTTATACTGTCCAGCCGGCTAGCCTCAGCCTACTGCTTTCCTAGCTTGTTGTAGCAAGCTACTTGCTCCTGAACCCAATGCTGTGCTTGCACCTGAACCTGGTGCTCTACTTGCACCTAATGCCTAGTGCGAGAAATGCTTGGCCGTTGATCGTCGAGATCGACGGTCTGTCTCCTCTCTTGGTGAGCCGTTGCGTACGTCGCACGCCACCGAGTGTGCTTTCTGGCGGTGAGTGCGGTGTCGCGGTTGACCGCATCCAGTGTTGGGAGCCCGCCTCCAAGAGGGACCCCTTGGCGGGTAGCGTATTCGATACGCTGCCCGTCGAGAGGGGGAAGCCACCCGTGCATGGCGTGTTCAGATTGCCGCGTGGGGGTTCACACAAAACACACCCCTAGTGCCGATTTGAACTCCATGCCGATGCTCACTCGTGCGCTTGCTCCTCCTCCTCCTCCTCGCATCGACAGTTGAGCGGGGATGAGCTCGACCGCGACCTGGATTTCCGAAAATCAGAAAATCGCCAGCATGCCCCCTAAACTCGGATGAGCCCTGAGTATGCCAGAAAAAGAGGACACCTCGTTACATTCACCCCCCCCCCCCCGTCGGAGGCGCGGCATCCCGGCGCGCCTGAGGTACTCCTGGAGAATAGTGTTGGTACCCCCAACATGGAAGTTGGCCTCTGGCTCCCAAGAGTTGTGCTCCGCCGGGTACCCCTTCCACTGCACCAAAAATTCACGCCGACGTCCCCTCTGGCGGTCCGTCAGAATCTTCTCCACCTCAAACTCCTCACTTCCTTCAACCTGGACAGTAGGAGGTGGAGCTGTCCCGCGACCCTTGAAGAATGTGTTGGGGTTGCAGTAGGCATGAAGCATGGAGATGTGGAACACCGGATGGATGGTGTAGGGAGCTGGTAGCTCCAGTTTGTATGAAACGAGTGACCGCTTCTCTAGAATGCGGAATGGACCCACCCATCGCGGTTTCAGCTTGGGAATCCCAACTCCCATCAGCTACAGGCTAGCAGAGTTCAGCATCACCTGATCTCCCACTTGGAACTCCTCCGCAGAGCGATGCTTATCAGCTTGTGGCTTCTGTTGCTTCTTTGCCTTCAACATCCATTATCGCACCACGTCCCAAGTGGTCGCAAACCCTTAAGCAATCTGCTGCACAGCCGGAAGAGATATTGCCATAGCAAGGGTGGCTGGGCTGAGTGGCTGGTGGCCATAGACCACCTCAAATAGTGACTTTCCTATTGATGCTGACACCGTTGAGTTGTAGGCAAACTCTGCCACTCTGAGCTTCTCCTCCCAACCCTCTCCATCCGGTGGGAGAATGCTCCGCAACAGTTTCTTCAATATCTAGTTCATGCGCTCCGTCTGCCCATCGCTCTGTGGGTGGTATGCTGTGGTCAGTTGCACCCGCGTGCCCAGCTTCTCCATGATATCTCTCCAGAATCGCGACATGAAGTGTGGATTGCGATCTGAGAGACCACCAACTACGGCACTCGATGCAGCTTGATGACATGGCTGAGGAGGAGTTTAGCTGTCCCGGCAGCTGTGATACTCTCAGGACATGCGATGAAATGTGCCATCTTGGAAAACCGGTCCACCACCACCAACACAGTGTTGTTGCCTTGCTGCGTCACAGGCAACCCGCCGATGAAGTCAAACGAGATGTCTGTCTATGGCCTCTCTCGTACAGGCAATGGTTGCAGCTCCCCTGGTGGCTTGGTCCTCCGCGCCTTGATGTGTTGGCACACATTGTAGCTGCTCACAAACCTCTTGCAATCTTTTGCCATTGACGACCACCAGTATTGGTGTACCAAGGCTTTGAGCGTCTTGTCCAAGTCGAAATAACCCGAGTAATGGGTGTCATGCGCCTCCTCCAGCAACAACTGCTTCAATGACGCATAGTCCGGCACGACAATCCTCTACCCCTACCCCCTTCGCCAATACGTTCCATCCCACTTGGCGTCTTTCAGCGCACCACCCGTGAACTCATTGTCCACGCCATAGCCGTGCTTGAATAGGCTATGCATGAGTGGAGATCCCATCAGCACTGAGATGGCGTTGAGGCTCGATTCCGACCTCCTTGATAGAGGATCTGCCGGGTTCACCTTTCCAGACTTTTACTAGATCTCGTAGTCAAAACTCCCCTCAAGAAACTCCATCCAACGAGTTTGTCGACGACTGAGGTTCGGCTGCATCTTCAGGTACTTTAGGGCGTAGTGATCCGTGAAGACCACGCAGCATTGTGACTCAAGGTAGCACCTCTAGTTCTTGAATGCATGGATCACCGCCAACATCTCCTTCTCATGGATTGCGTAGTTTAGCTCTGCCCCTCACAACTTGCGAGACGCATACGCAATCGGCTGCGATCCCTTTTCGTGATACTGCATCAGCACCGTCCCAATGGCATAGTCTCTTGTGTTCGTCGCCATGAAGTACTCCTTGGATGAATCCTGATGCACCAGAACCGGAGCGTCACACATTGTAGCCTTGAGCTCTTCAAAGCTCTTCTACTCCTTCACGCCCCATTCTCATTGGTGATCATTCCTCAGTAGCTGAGTCAGCGGCGCACCCTTCTCTGCGTACCCCCGGATGAATTTCCGGTAGTAGTTCCAGGAACACCTGGATGTCACGCATGCATTTTGCTGTCGGCCACTACTTCACTACTTCCACCTTCTTTGGGTCCATGCGAAGACCCTTGCCGCTCACGATGTGCCCAAGGAAATCCACCTCCCTTTTCTCAAACTCGCACTTGGAGAGCTTTGCAAACAACTTCTCTCTCCGAACAATTTCCAACACCTGCCGGAGATGTTGGTGATGCTCTTCCAGAGTTCGAGAGTTGATGAGAATATTGTCGAGGAACACCGCCACAAACTGGTCCAAGTGAGGGTGAAAGATCCTGTTCATGAGGCTCATGAACGTTGCAGGAGCATTGGTTAACCTGCACGGCATCACGAGGAACTCCAAATGGCCATATCACGTCCGATACGTCATCTTCTCCGCATCCTGCTCCGCAATCCGGATCTGATGATACCTCGAGCGCAAGTCAATCTTGCTGAAGAACTGTGCTCCCCTCAGCTGGTCAAACAGCTCCTCGACCCTTGGCAGCGGGTACCGATTCTTGATCGTTACGTTGTTCAGTGCGCGATAGTCCACGCACATCCGTAGCTCCCCTGTCTTCTTCTTCACAAAGAGGACCGGTGCAGCGTAGGATGACACCGATGGTCTGATGAGCCCTTGCTCCGTCAGCTCCTCCAACTGCTTCTTCAGCTCACCCATCTCATTATCGCTCATGCGATAAATAGCCCGCACCTTTGGAGTTGCTCCAGGAACCAACTCAATTTTGTGGTCAATGTCTCGCTTCGGTGGTAAACCCTTTGGCAGCTCAGTAGGAAACACGTCACCGTAGATGTCCAACAATCCCTTGATGCCTGCCGACAGCGCTGCTACTGGTGCTTTCTACTGCTCTCCCTTTTGTTGCTTTGTCTCCGCTGCCAATACTTCCACCTCTTTAGCTGCTACCTTTTTCCACAACCACACAAGGTAAACTTGATCCCCCTTACACCGACAACGCATCAGCTGCACGTAACTGCGACACCTTGCCTGCCTTGGAGTTCTTCTCCTCTGCCCACAACAACAAAACGATTTGCTATCTGCATTTCTTCACTTTCACCTGGCTCTGCACCCAATCCATGGCAGGAATCCACCGGTGTAGCCAGTCACACCCCAGAATGGAATCATAGGTATCCATCGAGCACGTGTAAAAGTTCACCTCGCACGACAGCTTGCTTAGACGGATCCTCCAAGGCTTTAGAGGCAGTTCACACTCCAGCTCCCGTTGCACCAACTTGGCCGTATTTGGCTTCCCAGGGAGCCGTGCAAGCCCCAACTTCTTTGCAAGCTCATCGCTGAAGAATGAGTGGGACGCACCGCAATCCAGCAATGATTTTATCTGCCGGCGAGTCTGGCGCCCCTCGCCGTCCATAGATCTAGCCGATGAAATTTAGGCTTTCAGGAGGATTCCCAGAACGCTTCGGCTTCCTTCACTCCGCAGCAATAGACTCGGCAGCTCCCTAGTTGTCGAAGGACTTTCGGGGCTGGTGCTCGCTGATGCGGACAAAGCTTTCCCAGAGGATGGCCATCTGCCACTCACTATTGGTTGTCGTTACCCTGTTGCTTCTTCTTGTAGTCCTTCTTGTGGTGCCTAGGCTTCCCGTAGATCCAACAGTTTCCACCACGCAGCTTGCTCTGCTACTGGCCTCCTTCCATTGCGTCGATCTCCATGGGGTCGGTTTTTTGGTGCTATGCTCGACGCTGATAATTCTCCTGCTTCTCACGGAAACCCCCTCGATGATAGCATAGCGCGTCAACACGCTCAGTAGTGGCCACCATCGCCTGGAACTCCGATATTCCACTGAGTGCCTGCGTGCGCTGAATTTCTGCCTTCAAGCTGTCATGGTACTTTTCAGCCATCTCCGGCTCACTCATGTCGTCGATCTCCGAGCACAACGCTAAGAAACGACGTGTATACTCCTACACCGAGCGGATCTGCTTCAGCTGCTTAAGCTTGTTGCGTGTGACCATGGAGGCATTTACGAGACCAAACCGATCCCTGGTGGCTTGCTCAAACTGCTCCCATGTCGTCGGCACACGCGCTTCAGCTTGCACCGCACCTGCTTGCCACAACACGGCATGTGGCACAGCTATGTTCCCACCTCCACCTCGAGTGGCAAGCATATTCAGCTGCCTCCACCACTCCAATGCTGCTCCGCGTAGCAGTGTCACCGCAAATGACACACGCACAGCATCGTCCTCTAGAGGGTGACCAAGAGCCCCAAAGTAGCTGTTCATTGCGAACAACCAGGTCCGTACTCTCGCACCCTTGACTAAGGGGTTGAACGGTTGAGGAGCCTTTGACTTTGGTCTTGGCGGATTCCTTGGCCGGGCCGCCCCAACCTGTCCAGCGCCACTCCCGTCCCATGGGTCAGCCATCAGCCGATTGAGCCGCTCGTTCTCCAGCTTGAGGGCTCCCAGCTGCTCTACGATCTGCTACATGGCTTGCTCCATGGATCTTGATGAATTTTAGCCACTAGAGATCCTTAAAAAAAAATTGGCAGCGTTTCGGAAGCAATCGAAAACATTTCGGCAGTAATTCGGCAGTCTGGGAATAAAATATGTGGTCTTCGAAGTGTGTAGGAGTCACCCGTTGTCTCTCGCATGCGCACGGTAGGCCGTGTGGACGCTCTAGAATTTTAGATTTTTTTTTCCAGAGGTTGGCTCGTGCGTTGGCTTCGAAGTCTGGTCCAGCAATCTCCCTCTCCATCAGCCTCGACGTTGTCCGAAGTAGTCCGTGCCTTCGCTCCTTGAATTTGGCGAGCTCCAGCATTGCTTCCGCCTAACGTGTGACTCTGGCTCTGATACTAGATCTGAGAGTGGGTGCTCTCTGGAGATTTAGTCTTTGTGTGTGGAGAGCACAGTCGCAGCGGAAAGATAGACTTGGAGATGTCTTGAAGCAAGAGCTGGAAAATACAGGTTAATTAGATTGAACTGAGTATAGGGTATTTATACTGTCCAGCCGGCTAGCCTCAGCGTACTGCTTTCCTAGCTTGTTGAAGCAAGCTACTTGCTCCAAAACCCAGTGCTCTGTTTGCACTTGAACCGGGTGCTCTACTTGCACCTAATGCCTAGTGCGAGAAATGCTTGGTCGTCGATCGTCGAGCTCGACGGTCTGTCTTCTCTCTTGGCGAGCTGCTGCGTGCGTCGCTCGCCACCGCTTCTGCTTTCCGACGGTGAGTGCGGTGTCGCGGTTGACCGCATCCGGTGTCGGGAGCCCGCCTCCAAGAGAGACCCCTCGGCGGGTAGCGTATTCGATAAGCTTCCCGTCGAGAGGGGGAAGCCACCCCCGCGTGGCGTGTTCGGAACGCCACGTGGGGGTTTGCGCGAAACACACCCCTAGCGCCAGTGTGAACTCCACGCCGGCGCACACTCGTGCGCTCGCTCCTCCTCCTCCTCCTCGCATTGACGGTCGAGCGGGGATGAGCTTGACCGCGACATGGATTTCCAAAAATCGGAAAATCGCCAACATGCCCCCAAAACTCGGATGAGCCCCAAGTGTGCCAGAAGAAGAGGGCACCTCGTTACATAATTGACAGGAAATCACTTTATTTCTCCTTAAGTTAATGAGCTATATGTTTTACATACTTAATTCAGAAGAATTGAAAGTTTTCCATATGTTTATGGTTCACAAAAAGTTCCATCAATCTTATAGTTTTTTTTCATTATGGTGCACTTGTCTTGTGCCATTGTTGAATTTAAATAAATCCACTTTACTTATTAAAAAAATTGAATCATTCCTATCTGTAGTTAGTCAATTTTATGTCATGTATGCTCCTCATGAGAGTGAAAATATAAATTCTACACATTCTGATTATAATATATGACCTAAAACCTCATGTTATTCCATTAATGTTTTTGTAGACATACATTTTGGCTGTTAATGCAGGGTCGACTAGGCATGAAAATGGAATGACATTTGTTTTTGACATGTCTAATGGTTTTTTCTAAATATTCCCTTCAAAATTGGATTTCAAGAGTTTCTAAAAAAATATTTAAGAACATATGTTGTTCAATTGTGTGAAACCCTTTTCCTAGGGCTCACAACTATGAGCTCTTTCCTAAGTAGCCTCAGGAAAACAAGTAAAAATGTGTTTCTCTCCCGGTTCATGCCCATGATCTGTCGAGATTATTTAACATTGCTGTTGGCATCTCCTTCCCTCACTAAGAGACCCGCCAAGTAAGAAACAAATTCCATGAGACGCTGTTTGTGAGAGCCCTAGGCCTGTATATACGCTTCCTGCGGTTTGAAGGCTGCGTGCAGACCCCACGAAGGGCTATGTTATGGAGAAGACAGGCCCAAAATTAAAATGTTCGTTTTTTAAGAGAGGGAGTATTTAGTGGGGTCCCACTTGCTAGAAGTGATGGGTTTTCTGGCTGAACAGGCGGATGATTGAGGCAAACACCTGACAAAGAAGTTCAATAGAACCTCCATGTGATCCTTTTATCAAATTGCACATAGAAGTTCAAAACAATTTTTTTGGTGAGGGTTTAAACTATTTGCGTGAGTAATTAAGCTACTAGCCAGATGAGTAAAACTTCCGTCGAGAAGTAATTTTTTTTCGAAACCATCCTGGAGAGAAAAGTCTATCGGCTGTAGGATTCAGCAAGTGCACTCTGAAAAAAGTGGAACTGAGCTTGTGCTCATCCGTGCGATGCAAAAAACTCAAGTACATTTTCCAGAGGGCGATATGGCTGATATATCCGTGCAAGCGTCAACATAAGCATGAGATATCTGTAACTTGAATATTTACTATGCCATATCCAGTAACCTAAAAAAAAGAGCGCCATATCCATTTTCATGGCCAGGGGGTGATGTGTCACCTCCCTCGCTTCACTCCTTGACCCCCCCTCCACCCCCCCTCCTCGTAAGAATTGCGATGGAGCGATTAACCTGTTTTTTTCTCGCAAACCCTCATTCGCGGATTTAAGGTTTTCTATGTTTGTGCGAGCGGAGCCCGCGCAAACATGAAACCGTACATCCCCGAATGGGGGTTTGCGAGTTAAAAAAAAGAAAAAAAGCTAATATCTGGAACATGATCGAGTGCAAACGCCTTTTCCAAATTTTTTCCGGAGAAGCAAACCTATTTTTATCTATGCAAACCATTCTCAAATCCTACCCCAAATTACACTTGGGGTTTTAGGGTTTTATTTTTGCGCGGGCTCCTGGTGGGCCTTGTGGTAGCGAGGCCCAGCATGTTCCTTTTCGACGTATGGGGTGTTTCGGTCCCCCCTACTCAAAACTGTTGCAAGCCTTTGTAAGAAAAGTTACAAACCCCTCGATAGAGCGGTTTGCGATTTTTCTTTCATGTCGGACGAAGTCAGCATATTTTGTTTGATGGCATGCAACATCGAAATAGCATGCAAATTGGGATATAGCACTTTTTTGCATGCTCACCGGATATCGTGTTGATAAAGAAGCGAAAAGTTCAAAAAGTGGATATGGCATGGTTAATGTGCAAAATGTGGATACCGCGATAGATATCGAGAATTATGTGGGAATATGGTCAATCCGTTATTTTTCAGATGCATTTCTACAAAGAAGTTCATTGCGCGGAACCAAGGGCCTGAACCGATGCATTGATTTTGATTTTGATTTTATGGTATATAGGCGGGAGGGGCACGCGAAAACATCCGTCAGAGCTCGCAACTGTTTCCGAATCCGCCAAAAATGGTGATGACAGTGAAGGAAGAATCAAACGACTCCCGCTGATTTTCTAGGATGTTAACCTGATGCCGGTCTATGTGGCATGCTTGCCAATGTGTGGGAAACGTCTTTATTGCAGAAACGGCAAAAATCAGTCTGAATGCCTGTCATGTGGACGTTAATCATAAAACGTTTTTCGAGCCATGTTTTACCGAATCTTCTCCTAGATCTTGACACGTCGTTCGAAGGGAAAAAAAAACAAGCACTTTGCAGGCGCCGTGATGTCATGCGCTATGCGCCAGGCGACGAACGAAATTTTTCCACAAAATCAGGGTCGATGTCCGTCAAACTCGGACAACGGATAGCGTGAAATTGACGAATTCCAAGTCGCAGTCCCGCTGATTCGAACCGTTTCCTAGGTACACGTATAATCAACCAAAAATCAAAGATCGAGAGGGAAATCGACAAACCCTAGAATCAAAATCAATTATTCTTGCATCGGTTTAGGGCCCGAGCCCCGCACGGAGGCCAGTCGTGATGGTGTCTTCTGGCGGGAGAGATGTGCGACTCGATGTACCCGCTAAGGCCCCTGATGCCGTGTTCCCCAACGTTTTTTTTGTATCTTGTATCGAGCGCCAATGACGTGGCAGGTTCGGGCCGACCAATTCTGATGGATTTTTGGTTTGGCGAGGGCAAAATTTATCGCGGGTGTCTCACGCTTGTATATTGTCGTGGAGACATTGGTGCCTACCCTCTCCACGACAGATTCCACGATTTATCGATACAACCCTTGGCTACACTCTGGTTGTATTGATACATTTCGTGGGGCTCCCATATTGTTCGGAAATTTGAGGATGTTTAATTTTGTGGCGTGGATGAAGCGTACACGCAACGGACGATCAGAGTTTGAAGAATCGTATTTCAGAACTTTAAACGTTGTTCGCTTGGCGAAGCGAACTGCTACTTCGGACTGCACCTCTAGCGACGAAGCTGCGTGCCGTCGAGGAGCAGCGTACCTGAAGCGTCGCCCGCTCATCATTCGAGCCGTGACCGTGCAGGTCACGGATTCGAACCCCGCACAAATAATCCAGCCGGCTACAGCTTGTCATGGACGGCCGAAACCGGCGGCCGCGCTCAAGACACACGCGCATAGATGCATTTTTCTATCTAAGTGCTTAATACATTTTTCTAGCCATCGGGCGAAGGTTCGATGCCACCCATTACAAAAAAAAAGGTTGGGGAACACGGCATGACTCTGGTCTAAAGTGTGCCTGGAATGTCGTATTGAACAGCGTTTCTCGAGTCGGATTCATCCCGTCAAGAGATCCGACATGCGATGACAACCCGTCGAAGAAAAAGCCTATCACTGATCCCTTGCGAGCGCAAGGAAGCCAGCAAAATGAGCGGGAATTTGAGTGGGCAGGGCTAGCATTGGTGCATTTGAACTTTCGCGGGAGGATTTACAGATTTTATGTAAAAATCCCCATCACCTAGTGGGACCCCACTTTGAGATTGCGACGCGCGGGCTTCCGGAAGGCCTAATTTAGGGAAAAATAGCCAGGATATCCATGTTCCTGAAGGGCGGATCCTCCCATATCCAAGAGCGAGAGTTTATGCCCCCCCCTTATCTAGCAGTTCAAAATATTAGAACGAGGTATCCGCCTCCCTCGCCATGCTCGATCAGCGACATACGTCGCTGATCGAGCATCGTGGGGGAGGTGATGCTACACCGACGACCGCGAAGGGGCGGCAGACACGTCATCCCACAACCCCCCACCCCCCCTGTACCTCCGCGAGACTACGGGATCCTTACTTGCGAAGTCACGAATTCTACAAAGGATGTCCCTCTGAGTATCCTCCTGATCAGATGAAGTATCAAAGAAACATTTTATGTGTTCTAGTATCAAGATAGGCTTCACAAAATTTTGAGGGTGGACACATGGCTACAAAACCACCATGTCAGAATGAAAACATATGGGAACCGTTCTCTCACAGAATATATCTATATCTATATTCATATCTATATCTATATCTATATCTATATCTATATCTATATCTATATCTATATC
>SZWC01008263.1:32021-43370 GCA_023375785.1 Penium margaritaceum
TTGCGGCTGCTGCTGCTGGTGCTGCCCCCAGCCACTCCCACCCCTGTGCCACAGCTGGTCGGGTAGGATCTGCAGCTACACCATACATACGACCACCCTGGTGGGGCAGTCGCAGCAGATCAGAACGGATCTGCTGCTGGAACTGTTGCGGTAGCTGCTGCTGGAGCTGTTGTGGCTACTGTTGCTGCTGTTGTCTCCTCTCCCAACGTTCATGCGTAGCATGGATCCGCTGTTGGAGTCCAGGCTATGGTGGCAGAGGGCGGTTCTTGTGGCGATGTCCTGGCTGTTGCAAATTGTAGCAAGTTGCTTGGCCGCCAGTCTGGTTGGCACCCCCCTGTCCGCCACCACCTTGTCGGCCAGCACCACCACCTCCTTGTGATCCTCTGATGTTGACTGAGGAGGAGCCAGCCATTGCTAGAACAGTCGTCTCTGTCTCCTCTTCTCTGACGTAGAACCAGCCATCGCGCTCTTTGGCTAGCAGCTGGGCGTAAGTCCAGTTGAGGACTGCTGCTGGCGCTTTCTCTCCCATAGATTCTACCGGGAGAGGGCTGAACACGTTGGAGTGGACAAGTTGCAGTGGACGGGTGGACTGACTAGTCAACTCGGGGAAGGGAAGACGATGCAGTTTTCCTTGCACACAGGCTGAACAGTCTGTGCCACACGGCATGGAGAGCGTAGTTTTTTCCTAGCCATCAGCGGATAGGGTGCGAAGCATAGTATGCAGTGCTGAAGTGCCTACATGGCAAAGACGATGGTGCAAGAGTTGAGCATGCGCGGGCAACAACGTATGGACGAAAAGCACACGTGCATCAGCAGACATGTTGTAAGCAACGGCATGCACTTGATGTAAACCATCAACATTATCCCCAGATAGAACAACGTGACTTGTCTTGTGTAATGTGATGGTGCATATGCCGTTGCCGTGTGCAGTGTGCATGCCAGAGCAGTCAAGTAAGGACGTGGACAACAGACTCAACTGCAAGTCAGGCACGTAGAGGACGTCAGTAAAAAAAACCTCTCTCATTGGTCCTTGCAGTCGTACCGTTCCCACCCCTCGAACCTCAAGAGCTTCTCCTGAACCTGTCCGAGCTGAGCGAGTGGGTCCAACAGGGCCTAAAACACAAAACCAGTCACGTTTTGGTGTCATGTGATGCGTCGCTCCTGAGTCTACCGCCCAAGTCCCATCTGTCTCTCTATGAATGGAGGTCACTTGGTAGTGAGCAGTGTCAATCTCACACTGCACTGGTCTTTCAGCCACACAGTCCATGCGCACACGTTGCATACTATCCCGCTTTCAATCCTCAACCCATGCACCCTCACACACATCTCTCGGCCACATCTTCTTCCCAGTTCTCAAGTGCATATCACTCCCACCTCCCTGGTGGGCGACTTGAGGACGGAGGTCGGCCATATCTTGGAGTAGACGCTCAAGGAGGGCATTGCGTCCCAGTTCTGGTCCAACACCAACAGCGTCACGAGGTTGGATCTGTGGGCCAGGTGCGGCATCTAGTGGCACCACTGCTGTTGCCGCTGCTGCTGCTGGTGCTGCCCCCAGCCACTCCCACCCCTGTGCCACAGCTGGTCGGGTAGGATCTGCAGCTACACCGTACATGCAACCACCCTGGTGGGGCAGTCGCAGCAGATCAGCACGGATCTGCTGCTGGAACTGTTGCGGTAGCTACTGCTGGAGCTGTTGTGGCTACTATTGCTGCTGTTGTCTCCTCTCCTAGCATTCATGCATAGCCCGAATCCGCTTTTGGAGTCCAGGCTATGGTGGCAGAGGGCACTTCTTGTGGCGATGCCCTGGCTGTTGGCAATTGTAGCAAGTTGCTTGGCCGCCAGTCTGTTTGGCACCCCCCTGTTCGCCACCACCTTGTCCGCCAGCACCACCACCTCCTTGTGATCCTCTGATGTTGACTGTGGAGGAGCCAGCCATTGCTAGAAATGTAGTCTCTGTCTCCTGTTCTCTGACGTAGAACCAGCCATCGCGCTCTTTGGCTAGCAGCTGGGCGTAAGTCAAGTTGAGGACGTGGTGCGACACGCGGAGCTCACGCTCATGGTCTCACAGACAATCAAGAATATTCCCAAAACACGGACCCAATGAGCTGATCAGGTGAGTGGCAAGGGCCGAGCTGTGCAAGTGGAGGCGATACTCACGCAGCTTATTTTAGGGCATGCAGGCCCATGCAAAAACGAACATGAGCTCTGTGTGTGAGTGCGATGCAAGACGGCAAGAATTTGGCTTAGTCTGGAACGCTGAGTAAAAAAGAACAAGGAGAAAGTACAAATGAGCCCCTAGCGGGCTTAAGTAGGGACGCCGACAGCTAGCCGCACCGGGCCCCATCACCCTTGCCCAACCCAAACGAGTCAGCAGGGAGAAAACATTGCGTACACCACTATAACAATAACGGTGGTCTCCTTGAGGCGCCGGAACAGCTCTCTGTGTATCCGGGTCGCGATCGCGGCGGAAATACGAGCAGTGCTAGAAAATCTCAAAATAAGCGTCCAAACATCCAAAACAGCTTTCCAAACATGAGAGGACCTACTACAACCATCGGGTCTCCTCGTCGCACTGGTACAGTCCACCAGGTGTGCGGGTCTCAACCCAACGAGAAAAATCTCCTACCTCTTGACAAGCCCACAGGGTTGCTAGATAGCATCTACCGCGTCTCGTCGGCGCTGTCGTAGGTGTCGGAGATGTCTTGGTGCATTCCTGAGGCCCATCATGCTGTCACGCCCTCCTCTATCATATACTATCAACGTGGGTATATGGATAATGCATCATCGTCTGTCGTGGCGGATGGAAGCCACACAAACCAAAACACCCCCGGGTGACATAGCCGTCCGCGCAAGACCAAATGAATGAAGGTATGGACTAGCAACATCTGTCAAACCACAATCTGCACCTGTCAACCACACACACACTCATTTTCTACCCATCTAAGGTCTCCCTCGACACTGGNTTGGTGCATTCCTGAGGCCCATCATGCTGTCACGCCCTCCTCTATCATATACTATCAACGTGGGTATATGGATAATGCATCATCGTCTGTCGTGGCGGATGGAAGCCACACAAACCAAAACACCCCCGGGTGACATAGCCGTCCGCGCAAGACCAAATGAATGAAGGTATGGACTAGCAACGTCTGTCAAACCACAATCTGCACCTGTCAACCACACACACACTCATTTTCTACCCATCTAAGGTCTCCCTCGACACTGGCACATCTCACCAAGTTTCTGGGTCTCGACCATGAGTGGAGTGATGCACACCCGCAAAAACCAGTGTAATGCACATCATACACATGTCAGACGACAAAATGGTCTCCTCGTGACATTGGCAGTACCCATGCCCGAGGTCTCGACCATTTAGAGCAATCCAACAGGTGTCTGTGTGCGGACCACAATGGCATCATCAATCAAAACATATGATCATAGAGGATCTCCTCGTAACACGGGTGTACCTCACCACGTGTCCAGGTCTCGACCACTATGAGCAAACCAGTTGGCATGCACATGCCACACGTAGTATGGCCACACACAAAGACACACGACCCCATGGTCTCCTTGTGACACTAGTGCAACCGACCAAGTGTCCAGCCCTCGACCAATAGAGTGCGGCTGTAGTATGCTCATAGCATAGTATGGACCCCTCGCCATGCATCTCCCATAACGTCGCGTCAGGTCGAGGTCCACACAACACTCCCTCTGGGCAGATGAACCTGGTAGCGATGTCCTCGACAAAGATGCTGATGTCGTAGCTCAACAAATCCTGGGCGATAAATCACCTGGTATCTGCATCACATCGAGAAAGCTCCCCATGTACGTGTGGGCTCCCTCCCTCAAATACGAAGTGGTGTCTCCATCTATGACTTCTCACGTCACAGCTGCATCATCTAGGGTGTACCGGTCCTTGCATGACTGCCAAGGGTCCCAACTCATAGTCTCTCTTGTCTCCGCTCTACCACGATGCATATGTGTACGCCGGAGGAAATGGAATGGATGAGCAGCACGCGTGTGTGGATGAATTGGCTTCCAATGCAGGATAACACACCTTGAGGCAGAAGGGTGTACAACTAGAGGAGGAGGGCTGGAGCGACGAACTGGGTCACTACTCATGGACGAAGGTGACAATGGAGTAGTTGAGTCAAGTGGATGAAGGTCCATGATGGTAGCAACAGAAGGAAGAGCGATGAAGGAGTCGACAGGAACGATGATGGCAAAAACTGAAGGCACGCTCAACTCTCGTGTGGTAGTGTCTCCAGCTGACGTCACACTGGGACCTGGCACAAGATCCTCCCCGAGTGTGGGTGTTCCAAATGCTGGTGGCAAAAGGCTCGTGCCGATAGTAGTGATGCTCCCATCCTCTGAGAATCGCTCACGCGCTCCCATCATCTCCCGGTGCAGCATTACTACACGCTCGTTTACGTCGGTGTAATCTACCTCGGACGTGTGGAGGTGGCCCATGTCTGCCGCGCGTAGGATAAACTCTACCTCAGAGGATGCTGAACATGCAGATTTTAGAACTTGCGAGTACATCGCCATCTACATCTCTGCTGCTAACGACGATGGAGCTGGTGCTACTGCATCCTCCTGGGGGTCAACCAAACTCGTAATGTATTGAGACGCTACAACATCGGATGCAGTTGCAGGTGTCGTATCCACACCATAGCTCTTGTCTGTCATATGAGGAGTGAGCCATCACATGCCGAGAGAGAAGGAGGAGGACTTGTCAGAGTCCGTGGAGCAAATGGAAAATTTTTCCGCGTCAGTATTGCCACTCTCAATGTCGATGTGATCAAAATGTCACCAATAGGTGAAAGTGAGGGGGAAGAACTGAGCTCCCGCCGTCGAGATGACTCCATCGTTGTGTACAGGTTCGTTCCAGTGTCCTCAACTGCCGCCGTAGTGGACACAGGTGTGCAGGACTCTGGCTTAACAATGCCTGTCAAGGCGACTAGTAAGCGCAGCTGGCGCTCATGCACTGTCTAGTCGGGAAGGCTAGTCGCTACCAATTGCTCAAAGATAGAGTGAGGACCACCATCTGACTCCGTCATGTATGTCGCTGCTCCATCGTGTGTACGGGAACCCAGAGACTGTAAGAACATGGACGGCTCCTCACGTGAAAGCTTG
Organism: Penium margaritaceum; assembly: GCA_023375785.1. Classification (NCBI taxonomy): domain Eukaryota; kingdom Viridiplantae; phylum Streptophyta; class Zygnematophyceae; order Desmidiales; family Peniaceae; genus Penium; species Penium margaritaceum. The sequence goes on from SZWC01008263.1 coordinate 37,155, forward strand.
TCCTCAGGTAGCACAGATGGGACAGTGGAACCTACTGTGTCTACTATAGCATATGTCCTAGCGACATCTCTCAGAACTGCTGCTCTCAAGAATGCCTCAACCTCCAAAAGACCAGCCGACCGACTCTGCTCATGCACTGTGACCGCTATTGGGCTGGTGTGAGTCCCGTGCGCCAACGCCCGCGGAAATCCATATAAGACATCCTGATCTGTACGATACTCCTCTGCCACTGCCAGATCGCTACCGATCGAAGTCGCAAGTGGCACCGCCAAGGCACGCGGAACGTGCACTCATCCTAATGTAACCTGCTTGTGCAGAATTTCCGGCTACTGCCCCAACGTAGATGTTGACCTCAATGACATGCACGTCCCAAAAACTCCAACATCCGCCAGACAAGTATGAGTCTTCTTGCACACTCTCCCCCAAAAGTCCAGTAGACGCATCCTGGTCTGTACGGGTCTCTTGTGTCACCGCCCCATCCACATCGGTCGGATCCGCGAGTGGCACCGCCCAAGGACACCGTGCGTGTGCTCCTCATGATGTCACCTACTGCTGTGGAAGATCAAGATCCACCCCGAATGATGACCGGCAAGTCTCTACCATGAACGCCATGTCGGAATTAGACTCCACGCCATGTACTGTCACCGTATCATCTGAGTCTGCCTGAGCTGACGCTCAGGCACCACGGCCTGACGCGAGTGCAGATCCTGTCGCTATGGTCACAACAGGCAATTTGCGATGACCACACTCCCCCTCGACAGGTACAGTAACGGAAGCCAAGGAGGTAGAGGATGTATCCAAACCGACGCAAGCACGGCGTGCGGAGCGCTGTTGCCAACACCGCTGGGTCACTCGATTGGAATGCATGAAGACATGTCATCGTGAGGTGGCGTCATGGTTGTAGCAGAGTGGAGGATCGAAAGGATGGTGGCAGCCTAGGACTGGCTTGTAGGTGGAGCTGAAGGTACACCATCGAATGAGGGAGGAGGAGAGGATGGTGGAGATGTGATCGAAGAGGCCGTCGAAGAACTAGTGGCAGAAGCACTCTCGGTGACGAGGAAGTCACAAAGCCTCTACACCATCTGCCGTAGGCCATGGATCTCAGCGAATATAGTCGCCAGAGGTCTAGCTAGAGGATCTACCAATGCTGGCAGATTCGTATGCTGTGGAGGATGCATGCTCGGACGATGCTGAAGCCAAGGTGGATGCCAGTCGCGAGAACGCGTCCGACAGCGATGCCAACTATGACATCCATCACCATAGTAATAGCAGGCAAATACACTGGTTGCCTGCTCATATGTCTACGCACTCATCACGTGCATCGGAGGATGGATAGATGCCGAGGGAATCTACTTCCGGTGGTAAACACCAAGCCAACGGAGAGGATGAGGCCAGTAGGTACTCTCACTCCTGGAGGTCACGGCGTCGGGGTCAGCAAACGTGACCAGACAGGACAAGCTACACTACCACAACACGCCCAGAGACGAGAGCCTGAGCAGCTGCGGCTACTAATGCTCCTTCCACTAATACAGCGAAGATTGCTCCAAAAGAGAAGGGGTGGCGGCTGCAGATGTGGCTGCTGCTTTAAGCGGTAGATGACCCAACCCTCGGAGATGGAAGGACTTGAATCCGCCGTCGATCCTACGCAATGAAATGGGCGCACCAATCCATGGGCCCAAGGGAGACGTCGGTCCAAGGCGCGTCTTGAAGCAGAGAACGCCGCGGAGAACACAATGAGATGTCGGCTGGGAATGCGAATCAAGAAGTGTTGCAACAACCGCTCTGCACTAAGTAGTCATCGCCATTGGATCGCCACAGCCACTATCGCTACGAATACTACTATTGCTTTAGTGGTTGCTGCTACTGCAGGTGACGGTGTGATGCTGGGCTATTGTATGGCCCTTGACTCACGTCGAGAAACCCTTGTCGGAGGATCTTTCTTGATCTACCAAAATCTGAGTGAGACCTTGTTTTTGTACCCCTATTTTTTTGGTCTGCACCGGACACCCCACTCGGAGGGATTTTCCCTTAAAGTTCACCCTTGTAGGCACGAGTGGAGTTCCTTTTTTTCTCTTCCTTTGTTTTTTTTCAAGGAAGGGTTTTGTCTTTTTTCTTGTTTTTTTTCTCTAACACTGTTCAACCTTTTTGGGGAATCGCTTATCCTCCCTCTCAAGCCAGGTGCCACTGGTACCTTGCCTTTTTTTTCCTCTCTGACATGCTCATCTCTAGCAAGGGTGCGATCGCACCCACGTGGCCGGCTGCTGTTGCCGGCTTTGGCTGGCAGTGCCGGTCGCACTCCTTCCATGAATCTGCACAGAAGTGGCAGGGCTGCTACAGTAGCACTTGCACCTGCTACACCACACGGCTATTGCTGCTGCTATACGCCTCAGCTACTGCCACGTGCTGTGGCTGCTGTTGCTGCCTTTTTTTCCCCTTTTGTGCTACACATTGTTGCATGCTCCTACTGCTACTGTTGCTGCTACTGCATCTGCTATTGCTGTGCGCTATAGCTGCTACTGCATCATCGCTTGTTGTTGCACGCTGTTGCTTCTGCTTGCTACTACTACTGCTCATTGCTGCCCTTATTGCACACTACTGCTGCGTCGCTGCTGCTCGTACATGCTGCTGCTGCCTACGTGTGCTCCTACATCGCCGCTGCTGCCAACGCGTGCTATTGGGTCGCTACTACTCATGCATGCTGCTACTGCCAATGCGTGTTGCTATTGCTGCTGATGCTACTCACGTTGCACGTACCCCTCTCAGATCTCCGCTCAACCCCGGCTGGTGTAGTCCCCTACGGTGGTGCATGTGCTATTTTTGCCACCAATGTAGGAGTGGCTGCTCCACCTGAGGGTAGTTTAGGGCTGCTGCTTCCTTGCTCAAAAACTGGCTGCTCCTACACGCTGTTGCTTGAGTGGCAGCACGTGGTGTGTTCCCTATGCGTTCCGCCCACTACTCCTGCTTCTACTGCTCACACGCCCCCATGTCCTGTGATACTAAATTGGAAATACTTTAGGGCATGCTCACCCATGCGAAAACGAACATGAGCTCTGTGTTTGAGTGTGATGCAAGACGGCAAGAATTTGGCTTAGTCTGGAATGCTAAATATAAAAGAACAAGGAGAAAGTACAAATGAGTCCCTAGCGGGCTTGAGTAAGGGCGCCGACAACAAGCGACACTGGGCCCCGTCACCCCCGCTAAACCCAAACGAGTCAGCGAGGAGAACACACTGCGTACACCACTATAACAATAACAATGGTCCCCTTGAGGCACTGGAACAGCTCTGTGAGTGCCCCGGTCTCGACCGCCGAGAAAATACAAGCAGTGCTAGAAAATCTTGAAATCAGCGTCCAGACATCCAAAACAGCTCTCTGAACATCAGAGGCCCTACTACAACCATCAGGTCTCCTCGTCGCATCGCTACAGTCCACGGTGTACCCGGGTCTCAACCCACCAAGAAACCTCTCCTACCTCGTGACAAGCCCACAAGGCTGCCGGAACGCATCGACCGCGTCTCGCCGGCGCTGTCGTAGGTGCTGGAGAAGTCTTGGTGCAGTCCGGAGGCCCATGGTGCCGACATGCCCTTCTCTATCATGTACTGTCAATGTGCGTAAATGGATAATGCATCATGGTCAGTCGTGACGGGTGGAAGCCACATAAACCAACACAGCTCATTACTCAGTAGCATGCCGCAGTTCTATTACGACTTGATGGTGTCCCCACGACGCATGGGAATGTCAAGCAGCTCCCTTTTCTGTGTGATACATGTGCTTGTGAAGCCATGGTGTAGGTGTTTTTGAGGTATACCTGGGCCTCGCGTGGTGCTACTTTTGATGATGCTATTGTGGCATCCTCATCGTCGTCGCTTTCAATGCTGCTGTCTCCTTCGCTTTCCTCGTCCTCGTCATCCTCGGGGCCGGCAAAGTGCTGAAGTGGCAAGATGTACTTCTGTGGCGCAATGTTCATCAATAGGTGAACAGCGTGTGTCCCATCTACTGCCGTGTAGGGCTTTGAGGACTTAGGGTTGTAGCAGTGCCACAAATTCTGCTCCTTTGCCCATGCCTTGAACAACGTTGCCCAAGAATTGTAAAGAGTGCCTTCGGTGAGGCGAGGGACAGTGGTGATGGGGTTTGCGGGGTTTGATGCCGTGCCGGCCGGGGGGAGGTCGAAGGCAGACATGGTGGCAAAGTAGACGTCTTTGGGAAGTAAAAATTGAGTGATATGGAGGCCACCTAGAGGAGAGGAAATGAATTTGCAAATGGGGGACCTGAAACAGTGCCCCCTTGTGCAAAAATCAGGTAGCTTTGACTGAGCCCTACAAATTTGAAAGTGGGGAGGTCACGGAAAAAACGTTTTGCGTTGAAAAGATCCAAGCAGAGGTTGAGGTCGATGGGCGAGGGGNGGGGGGAGGTCGAAGGCAGACATGGTGGCAAAGTAGACGTCTTTGGGAAGTAAAAATTGAGTGATATGGAGGCCACCTAGAGGAGAGGAAATGAATTTGCAAATGGGGGACCTGAAACAGTGCCCCCTTGTGCAAAAATCAGGTAGCTTTGACTGAGCCCTACAAATTTGAAAGTGGGGAGGTCACGGAAAAAACGTTTTGCGTTGAAAAGATCCAAGCAGAGGTTGAGGTCGATGGGCGAGGGGCTACATATGAGCGCAACGACAGAAATCGATGAGCGGGGACGAAGCCTACACTCTTCAGGTTGCTGCCGAAGCAGACACGAGGGCTAGGGTGGAAGGAGGTCACTATAGAGAATAAGGGCAAGGTTAACGCCTTAAACGGGGCTGAGGACCTTGCTTGGGCTTATGGCGAGGACGAAGCAAAGCGTAGGGACACAACCAAGGTACAGCCCAGGACATGGGCGTGCCAAAGGGTAGGGACAAAGCTAAGGACACAACCAGGGGCACAACACGACGCGGCGTAGTGCGTGGGCACGTCGCAGGGCAGGGGCGAAGCCAAGGGTGCGGCCTGGGGCATGGACGCGACCAAGTGTGGAGGCGTGTCCAGTAGCAATGTCACGGCCAAGGGGAATCCTAGCTCTGATGCTATGGAGAGATCAAGGCGAGAGCGAGGTCAATAGTCAATGGTGAAAAGGTGAGTGTCAAAGTAAACAGGGACATGGTCTTATGCGTAGCACAGGTCAGGACAGGCCTAGGGTCACAGCAAGAGAAAAAACAAGATCAGAAAGCTAAACAACCGTAAAGTAGAATTGTAGGCACCCAGGCACCATCCTCTCTGGGACCTCAAACTATCCCACAACTAAGCTAGAGACTCAAGAATATTCTAAAAAGAACATTCCAACCCGAATATCCTTCGGGCATCAAGAAANCTCTTCCGGCGGTAGGAGTGCGTTCGCAACCGGACTCGAACTCCGACCCTGCGTCCACCAGTGTTGCCATAGCTTAGTTATAGGAAGCCACCCCCCGTGGCACCACTCAACGGCGTCTCGGGCCCTGGCCTGCCGTGTATGAACACACATACCAACATAGGGACACACTTGAACACCTCCCCCATTGGCTCCTCGCTCCCGGCGTGAATGGTGGAGGTCCGCGACTGGAACCAGAACATCAACATAACTTTGTGTCCAACGGGCGGTTTGCTTTATGTTTTTGAGAAGGGAAGATTACAGAATCATGTATGGTTGTAAAACTCAACAAACTTGGCTCGCGTGGCAGTCAATGTAAGCTTTTGAGAAGCTGCCATGTGGAAACTATCGGAAAAGCGAGATAGGTTTCTCTAGCTTGGTTGATGAGAACGGAAAATAAATGTCTGTTTTATATGACGAAACAGAGAAAGCCGTTTGAGTCAATAGAAAAGTCCTCTTTCGTCCATGGTTTAGCAGTTCCTAGCTCATCCCATAGAACAAAAATTCCTGTTTTTCGTCAATAGAAAATGTCTCGTTTCGTTCACCAAACAGGACTCCCCAATCGCATCAAACAAAGAAACCTAGTTTGATGACACCAAACAGGAAAAAACAAGTAGCACCCACGTGACTTTGACCGTCACGTGGGCGATGACGTGCTTCCTGGTTATATAGCCTCATCCTTTCTCCCAAGTTGGGAGGTAGCACGCCGAGGTGCCGCCACGTTTTCTGTTCTTCTTCACGCAGTGGAAACATTTCTTTTCTTGTACAGAAACTGACCATTTTTGTGTACCAGTTGGCTGGGTGAACAGTTTTGTGTGCTCGTGCAGCCACTGGCCAGTTTTGTGTG
>SZWC01008263.1:61445-75896 GCA_023375785.1 Penium margaritaceum
TACATTATCACAGCTTTCTAACAAGCCCTTATATGCCTCATTTGGCTAAGGGAGCACTGAGATCCACTCTGTCAAAGCTCACCCTCTAGCACACTCCTAGCCTAGCGGGATGAGCGGCAGTCACCTTGTCACACAAGAGAATTATGTCTCGCACGGCCTGCACGGCTAATAATCATGGACTGGTCCTTCCTTGAAGTCTCTTGGACGTCCTCCAGCCGTCTTTTCTCCTTGAAGACCGCTCTCAGCCGTCCTGGCCAATAATCCTGCCGCCTTTTGAGCTGTAAGTGCTCAGGTCGTCACTTGAACCCGACCCATGATCTCCAAACTTTGGAAATCCATATCTCACTCAAACGGACTCCAAATCGAGTTCCGTAAAGTGCGTTAGAACCTGTGAAACATCTTCTATGCAACTGTCATGCCAGATGATGTTTATCGAGCAACCTAGTTTTGTCACTTTCTGGCACTCTCATATCCATCATTGAGACGTAAAGTTCTGGGCAAAGTGTTGCGCAACGCATGGGGTTCTAGTAGTTTCCCTGTGCCATTTATTTCCATCACGCATCGTCCCATTTTAGGAGCCCAACTTCCATGAAGTCGGGTTTCTTGACTCTCGCTACTTTGCTTAGGATGAGTAGAAACCTGCCTCTGCCGTATGACTAAGAGAGGCGGCGCCAAGTGGATGTGGATGCTTCTGAGAGAAACGACCTAGGGAGGGGGGTTTCTCACACGTCCTTTCTTAAGCCTCAACTTGCACGTAAGTTGTGAAGATGTGTCATGGTCACTCCATCCGCTTCTTTCCTGAAAATTCTGGCTTTTCCATTCGTTACTCTTTGTCGTCCGCTATCCTGCTCATTTTTCTTGCCTCTCTAGCCGCCCCTCTCCCTCATCCACATTGTTGTTGAATTTTATTGACTTTTCAGCTGTCGTTCTCCCTCGTTCGCGTTGTTGTAGATTTTTTTGGCTTTTCCAATTGCTACTTTTCCTCCTCCACATTCTTGCTCAGTTTTGCATGGTTTTCAGCTGCTCCTTACCCTGATTCACGTTCTCGCTTGATTTTGTTTACTTTCCAGCTGCTATTCTCCCTCACTCGCATTGTTGTAGAATTGTTTTGCGTTTTTAATTGGTAATCTTCCTTGTCTGTGTTCTTGCTCAGCCAAACACGGTCATGTTCTTCTTTTTCAAGGAGGATGCTTCCGCTTGTGTGGGGGTCCGTAATCATCGATTGACACTTTTCCACAATGTCTGTCTTTGTGCATGGTTATCACAATAATGGCATAACCGATTCATACTTCAATGTTTTACCAAAATCCCGCAGGCGTGGTTCGGAGAACCATGGACAAGTTCCGTGGCTCTCTTCCAGTTGCACAAGACGTGCATCCGCTTGAGTAGTGTGAAAAGGAATTCCAGCTAAAGCGGTAGTACGAGCAACAACCGCCACTCTTTGTGCATCTACAACCACAGCTGCATCAGCAGACACATTTTCAGCGTAGGGTGTAGCAGCAGCCGTAGTTTGAGCAATAGCCAAAAGGTACTATTCTACAACAACAGTAGTATGTGCAACAATAAGCTGGGTATATTGAGCAGCAACCAGAGTACGAGGAGTAGTAATCGCAATATGTGGAGCATCTGCCGCAGCCTGTCCAGCACCCACCATAGTCAGTACAGTAGCAGCCCAAGACAGTGCAGCAGAAGCCGCAACCAGTGGAGCTGCAGCCACGAGTGATTCAACATGCAGAGGTAGTGCAACAGCAGCCACATGTAATGCAGCAGCAACCATAGTGCATGCATTATTGTCCTCTGGTTTTGCAATAGCAGCCATAGTGTGCTCAATATCTACAGGTTCAGCAGGAAGTATGTGCACAAAAGCAGGTTAATTGTTTGTTTGCGAATGAACTGCATCAGAATCAGCAGTAACAGCTGTCCCCAGAGCAAGAGGAGACATAAGTAGAGAATTCTCTTTGTGCAATGAAGCAATTGCCGCCAAGTACTCAACCCGGAAAGCAAGAGCAAGCACAACTGCTCGCACCTAACAAGTGGAAGGATTCACTAAGGTGGGGCATCCACTGGAACCTGTTCGAGCCGGTTGCATTGGAAGAAGGTGTGAACAGCTTGTCTTGTCTTTTTGTGAAAGCAGGGATGGTGATACTTAGCCAGGTTTTCAACTATGTTGTCCAGATCTCTGTCTAGAGACAATAAAAGTAGACGAATGGATTGCGTGGAACCAGGGGATTTCCTTTGGAATCAGAATAGTGAAGCAAAATACAAGACGCAGGAATTTTTATGTGTTGAACCTGAGGCTGAATTCTCACAAGTTCTTAAGTTTAAAGAAGTTTTCCAACCAAGATTTGGCAACCCCTTGGCTCTTCTTGCAAGGATGGTAGGCCAAGACCAAAATCCACAGCTGCACCGGTAAAAAAATCCTCCAAAACAAGGGAGTGACTCTAGATTTTGCCGTGGGTAAAATGGAACCCATTCATTCAAGAGAGACGACACGCTGATGGATTTGCTCGTTTGCCTGGGAAAGTTGGATTGCTATTTGAGGCCACTCTACCGAGCTTATCCGTTTGGCAAACTAATGAAGAAGCCCACCAAGTGGTGTCAACCGGTACGTGTAAATAATGGTGCTTGGTGCTTGGCTCATTCTCTGTTGGACATTCTAACGTTGAGTTATGAGGTATGATAGGTGCAGACAGGGCGACGTCAAGGTGAGGAAGAAGAGAGGCAAAAAGAGAAAGGGTTTGACGGCTGCCAAACGGGCTATTCTAGAGGATGAGGACACAGACACAGACAGTGATGAAGAGGAGATTGATGGTATTTAATCTAGAATTTGCCTATGAACAGGAAGAAGTCTTATCATGTTTGTGTTACAGACCGGCGCGCCTAATCCATAAGTGCTGACACCACCTGCTATGCCTAATCCACCCGCCACAACCCAAGCGTAGGCCACAATCCACAATTGGTGGAGCACCTCTTTAAGACGACACAATCCGACTATGATTATGTGAAGGTAACTGCGTTTCCAACATGTTTGTCAACGTGAAGGGGCCACACTTAAATGTTTGCATGGTTGCGTTGAAGATTGTTCCAGCGGCGGCGACCTCCTGCTGTTGCTTCTTGTAATGTCTTGTACTTGCGGTAACGTCTTCCGCCGAGGGTAACTTTGTGCACTTCAAAACACATGAACGCTGAATGCCTCCCATGTTTTTTTCAGAACGTTTGAGAAGCCCTTGAAAGTATAATGCAGGGACCACCACAACCGTTGGTTCCATTTCTGCCAGTCCCTCCTACTGCACTGCAGCCAACGTCTGCGCCCACGTTGAACATGATCTTCAACCATCCGGTTAACCGTAACCCATTGCCTGGTCATGAGCTCCAATCTGACGCACCCCACCCTGTGTTTGCATTGCTCAACATGGCCCAAAGAAGGTCTGCAGCACATGATGAACTCCAACACATGATGATATACTCCTTTAGGATATGGAGTGTGTTTATGCTGAGTGCAGGGACGTGGCTTGTAGTCTAGTTATTCAATCTCAAGAGTGGGTGAACTCATTTAAATGTTTCATTGAGAAAGCCCGTGGGCGGTTGATGTTAGGTATGTGAACTGTGTGGAAATGCTAGTGATGTCGCATTTCCATCGTCTAGCAGAAACATATTGAATGCAGTCACGAAAAATATGAAACTTTTCGTTTTGCAGGAACGGCGTCCGACAACATCGTTGAGATGTGCAATATGAAGAAGGAGAAGATGAAGGTATGTTCTGGAGTCTATCCCTTTCTTCGTTGTACACCAAAAAAAATTGCTAACTGTTTCTAGCTTTGTCTGTTCCTGTGTGCAGACGTTCATCAGTGTTTTCTGCAAGCTTCATCTAAATCTAGCAGCCCAGGATATCATTGTTGCTCCACTGTTCTTTACCACTATGAGGCTTGAGCAGGATGAGACAGTGAGTTGAGGGATTTTTAAGGCTTGGAGTGGGTTGTCAATGTTGAAAGTATCTAAGTTTTTTATTGCAGTTCGTTGCTCTGCAACAAAAAAAAACACCTGGTGAGGCCGTGGCTAGCATGGGACATGAGCAGCAGTAGTAGGAGAATGGAGGAGATGAGCAGCCAGAAAATGGAGGGTATGAGCAGTCGGAGAATGGAGGAGATGAGCAGCCAAATAATGGAGGAGATGAGCAGCCAGAGGATGGAGGAGATTAGCAGCCGGAGAATGTAACAGATAAGCAGGCTGGACAGCAATAAGATGCAGTGGAACAAATTGAGAGAGAATAGTGAGGACGTGAGAGGCAGAAGAAGAAGAAGAAGAAGAAGAAGAAGAAGAAGAAGAAGAAGAAGCAGGTTGCAGGTAGTGACGCTGATGATGAGGATTTTGAGACAGAGATGGAGAAGGAAGCAATGAGGACATCACCGCAGAAGAAAGTGGTGAAGATGAAGTTTCCCTCGCCCCAGACGAGGGCAACCAGTTTTCCCTCTGTGGCCCGTAGCTGGGTTAGACGAAAGACTAAGGCACCAGCACATCATTCTGAGTATAGAGGACTGTCACTGGAAAGGGGGAAACGTCGGGTGAAGGACGTTGCCTAGATCCGAGGGAAAGGGTTTGTGTTAGTTGGGGGGCTTTTGTTGGGCTTGGTGTTGATACCTGATTGATGTTCTCAGATTTTGTGATCAATTTCTCTATTTTCATTTATCTATTGAGTTCTAAGTGTTTTTTAAACAAAGTCATGTTTCTGAATGTTGTAACACCAACACCTCCTTTATACAAGGAGGGGTTGGTGTTGTCATTGTTCATTTGACTTTCACCGTTCTTAGTCTTCAACACTCGCAATGTCTTGCAGAGCCCACCAGTTTCTGCTAGCTCCTGTGAATAGAGTGTGCCATCATTATGGGAGTCGTCTGCTAGTCACAGCCTTCCTTGTTGGTAGTGCTACAACTTGTGCTGTGCTTAGAGCACAAGAGGCTAAGCGACATGTGCACATTGTGCACGTTTACCATTGCACCTGCCCAGATGACATCTTTTACGATTCTGACAACAGTGGGGACTTGAACAACTTCCCATATAGTGAAGACAATGATGTGCACCTGCACGATGCGTGTGATGATGAGTTCCATGATGTAGTGAACAATGGTGGTTGTGTTGAAAGATGTGCAACAGGGTATGTGGAGAAGGTTGGATCTGCACATTTATGTCCATGTTGTGACGTAATGTGTTGGTTCTACTCCGTGCCTCTCTCTCTGCAAGAGTGGTTTGCAAGTGGTGAACCATAGACTGTATTAGGGTGACATGTTATTTCAATGATTCCATTATTGCTAAGAATTGACTCAGAATTTAAAATGTCACAACTAACTTGGTGTTGTGAGAAAAACGTTTCGTTGATAAACTGTACATTGCAAAAAAACCACTATGTATTCATTGGTGTTAACATCAAAACATGTTTTCCAATGTTTGTGTTTTTCAAATGAAAGACGTCTGTATGATTCATATTCAGAGAGAGAGAGAGCAAGTTGGTTCAACTAACGTAGTGAATGAGATCAGCAAATGCAAAGAACACCTATAATCATGATACATCAACATTTATCTAAACGGAGAATTTCTCAAACAAAATCATGAATCTTTCTCGCTTGAAATAAACACATTCATTACCATTGTACTTATCCATCATCTTTCCCTTCATCATCATCGTCATCCTCCAAACTGAACTCCTCTATGTGTGACAACACTTCCTCATTTGATCCTGCAGTGTACACTTGATGGCTGTTCTTGTGATGACTTCAATACGCAAAAACTAGTCGGCTCACTTCCATGACATTGGCAAGAGTGTATGTTAAACTCTGAATAGTGAAGCTTCAGATGAATCTGTTGACTTGTTCATTTGCAGATGTCTTCACACATGCATGTACAACATTAAGAAAATAATGAAAAGAGCTGTTGAAAGGACTTCAGGCGGCATTTTCATGGTGAAACTGCTACAGAAACACCTCTCAAACATGAGCACATATAAGGGTTGAATGCCAAAGAGCACGTGTGCTTGGCTGCTTGGGCATGTTTGCAGTGAAACCGGTCACACAGTAGCCTCATCTTGGAGATGAGTTCAGGATCTCTGCTTGTTATGTAAGTGTGCAGCTTGCAAGCATAGTCATGAAGGAAAAACTTTGGGCGTTTTGAGGATGGAAAGTGTGTCAACAGTGTTGTGAAGATGTTATTTGGAGACCCCCCATGAAACATTACATGAAACCCATAGATTATGAGGTGCAGGCATACGACGGTGAAAATTCCTGTCATTGACTTCTTTGGTATAGGTCCAACCCAGTCAGCACCACACATGGCATCGTCATTGGCATGTAGGCTATTCCCATCAGAATGTTCAAGGTCCTTGTACAAAGGACGCAGGAACTATGTGGGCCAGAAAGGATAGCATGAGATGGTGGGCTTGACAGCAGATCCTTCCACTGTTGTTGGCCTTGCTCCTTGCAGAAAACAACAGTAACTTAAGCTCAACCGATTATACAAGATGTTAAAAAACACACAATAACATTGAAACTTACCATGAAGACTTCATCATACACCAGCACCAGCCGGCAAAGGAGCTTCAATACTGCATCTGTTAGGGTTCGTTTTGCTGCAATCCAGGCTTCAGGAAACATGCAAGTGTGATTCACCATCACTTTCCCCTTATGCCAGTCTAACGCCCTTGCAACTATAGGCATATGGTCACGAAGTTCCTCCCACAACTCGTCTGACATGCAAGAATCCTTATCAAGTAGAGTCATGAAAGCATGAAGAAAATCGCAATGAATGAGGCACGTATCCATGCCCCATGCTCCCATCAAATAGTTTAGATCGTTGTAGTTGTGTTGAACAATGTTATGCTGCAAGACAACACGAAGATATGTTTATGTCAACCACACATCCAAAAAGTGAAAGGCATTGTGTTTGGAAGATGAACACACACTTAATCGTGGTTCTTCTTTGAGGACCATTTCACATTGTCAATGACAGTAGCCACATCCTCATCATGGCACGCTGGCAAATCTGACATGAGAATGCTCATGTCATGGATTTGAACCTTGTTGCGTTCTCGTTGACACATGCCCAAATGGGCTAGGATCATACGGGTATGCCCGTTGGTCACCAAAGGTTTTGGGAGACGTGTGCAAGGGACAGTTTCAGAAACCACATGCTGCGTTTGCAAAGAATAGTCCTCATTTTCCTCATGCCTATTGATCTTTGTCGTTCCATCACAAACCAGTTTGTCAGGGTATCTTCCACATTTGCAGCACCATGTGCCCAGTCCCTCAACATGGATCAGACGCACATATGCTTGCATAGCCCTTGTCAGGGTCGTTCTACACGCAAATTTCAGAGGTTTTTTGAAGCATCAGAAAATAATTTCACAACACCATGTGCTGCCGCTAGCAAAGTCCCATTGCATGCCAGGGCCAACACCCATACCATTGTTGCATGAGCGAAAGCAGAAATGGCTGTGCATATGAAGATAGCCTCCTTGAGGACATCGAGGAAAAGTTTGCAATGGCAAGATGATGTTCAAAGGAAATGGACCGGGACCTGCAGGAGTCAAAGGCGTGATGAGCATTCCCAATACTTCCAATTGCCACGATTGCCACACAAGGAAAACACATATCCATACCGCCTTCATTTCATGATTGATTTCGTACAAGTTGATGTGCCTCGTCACCTACAATACACGCAAATAAGCAAAAAGAGTGTAAAAAATGCTCATAGAGGTTCGAATGCCAAATCTTCTCACCCGTTTCCAGAGATTTCCATAGGGAAAACATAGCTTCTACGGCAATGGAGCTGCCAAATTAAAGCCTTAAGCAAACGCTCTTGAAGCTTGCTGATTATCATCGCGCGCCTTGGGCTTCCGACTTGGATGCAAGCCTTTATTTACATCAATGTGTTCAAACGATTTGACTTTCGGCCATTCACAAACTAGCCATGGTGTCCTTACATGGTCCTCCATCCCACAATGCCCCCCATTCTGGCATGAGCTGCACACACTTATGAACACGCGTTGTGGCTCTTCAAATCTGCCAGATCAACAAGCACCATCATTGTCTGGGACAAACCAAGTGGCAGCCCAAGGGAAACCTTTTTGAAACATTTCAAGATGTTTGACGCACTTTCTAGTTCCCCGATCACAACTGCAGCGGTACTCTCCTTGATAGTCCCCCTCCATTAATGCCCAACCCAAAACTCGTGACCCAGGGCATGAAGATGAAGTATCTAGGATGGAAAAACACGGGCTTTGAGACACACATACTGGAAATGATGGTAATGCCTTCGATGCCAACAGTGTTAGAGGCCTTGCCAACTCCCTTTCCACCCATTGCATCAGCACATTTGTTTTTCCAGCTAAGGCATTGCGTAGGTACACCCAGTACCACCTTCCCATTTCATCTATCCATGCACAGGGGTAGCATCTTGTCCTGGGGGAGATGGAATAGGCAGAGAAGGTACCATAACCACTTTCCTTTCATGATGAAAGTCTGGAAGCACTACAACAGAGGGACCAACCGCAGTCAGAAATTCTGCTGCATGCACGTCTTCAAACTGACACAGAATACTATCAATTTCACTGGTTTCCTCTTATACAATGGGTCGCATGAACTGCGTCATGTGCCGTTTCAGTCTCAAATCCCTCTCCTCAAAGACAAAGTGTGGTGACCCATTGAATAAGTGCACTCTGGGCCCATGCCGCTTCTGCAAGTGACCACATTGTTTGGGCAACAAGCCATTAGATTAGTCCCAATGCACAGACTTCACTATGGGAAAAAACTTTGCAGTTGGATATCACAGTACATGACACAACGTACCAGTAAAGAAACATGCACAGTGTCTCTTGATAGATGGAAGTCAGCAATGGTCTGTCTTTTGGGAGGGACACCTTGATTTCGTGGGGACTCCGTGTCAGCGTGGAATTCTTCAGAGCTATGATCATCCTTGCCATCATTCCCTTCAACACCCCCTTCATCATCCTTTTGGCGTTCTCCAAGGGGTCGTCTACATGTGGCTGCAGTCCTGCCTCTTGCTGCGGTTGCTCCTGTAGGAGTGCCTCCTGCTGCAGTTGCTCCTACAGTTGTACCTCCTGCTGTGGTTGCTCCAGCGGTTCTTCCTGCAACTGGGTCAACATAATTTTCCACAGTTCTTCCTGTGGCTGGGTCAAGATCACCCGTATCAAGTCATGGAAATGCATTGAGCTCAAGCCAAGGCTGGGCCCAATACACGAAGCCATCGGGGTTTCCGGGTGGTGGAGGGGGAGAAGGAGAATGAGTGAGCTGGTTGTCAAATGGTGCTGCATTCTCTGGCACATCTGGAACACTTTTAGAACACTTGTACGGCGTCCCCACATTTGGGTTGCAGTGCAGAAAGACGCTCTTTAATGGATCTTTGGCCCATGTGTTCCGACGTTCATCTCGACAGTGAAATTCCTTGACTCCCAGTTTCTTGACAGCACATTTGAAAAAAAATACAACGAATGCACTTGGTCACTTGCGATTTCCTAGAGCAACATAGCAATTAACAAGACAAGGACAAGAAACAAGCATTCACTTGTGACAATAGAATCTTGTGTGTCCTGTAGTGTTGGAAACTTGGTCCTCACCATTAGGGACTCGTTTAGACGTGGACCACTGGCCTCCACATGTTTGGCTTGTAAATATCCAAACACCACCATTGCCAACAGCCTTAGCATCCACAGCTGTGTCACGCATACAATGAACCTTCCTTGATGACCAAGGGGGGAACATCGCATGCTTAGACTCGTAGAGAGCAACCAAGGCTTGTGGTTTGCATTCCTTTCCAGTATGGTTGCAGATGTTACAGAAGAGGTTCAGATCATCCTTTTCAGTTTCATCAAAGCCATGTCAGCAGGCCATCTCACTGGTGTTCCCGGTGGAGGTTCATCAGGTCTAGGACGCGTTGCTGACCAACGGAAGTGTTGACTGCACAGTCCAGGGGGACAGTGCTGACGAGGGGATGTGGGTGGACGTGCCATCTGCGTTATGAAACAAACAAAACAAAATCCGACATTGTTCAGATGCATGGAAAAGCATAGTCTTTAACGTCATGAACATCGTCAGGTTCCTCATTTTTTCTTCACCCAGTAAATGATTTCATCATCCTCCATATCTCCCTTCATTAACTTGGTCCACACTGTCCACTTCTTTCTTGCGTTCTAGTGACAATGCACGTACGGCTTAAAGCATCGTCGCTTTGTCGAAGCATGTTTCCTTTGCACAATGGCCTCCTTCAGCTCAAACTTTGTCTTCAGCTCATATTTGTCACCCTTGGACTCCTGGTTGTCACTTCCTTCAAGCCATCCACCCCACAGACAAAAAGGTTTCCGAGGTGCATGCATCCGCTTCACCTCTTCTGCTATTTCCGAAGCGTGCTTTGGCATATTGCCTGCAAGCAACAGAAAACGAGAGGATAGTGTAAAGCCAGATTGTATAGGTGGAAAGAGGTGGAACGTGCTGATCAGTCTCCCATAACCCAAACATGGGTTGAAAAATATGCATCCGTCTCCTCCACCTACAACAAAACTACAGAATTGCAGCAATAAAACACCACAAAAAATTTAACACAACCAGTGAGAGAACACTCAGGAGATACAGCGTTAAACAAATCCCATCAGAGAGGTAGCAGAGTCTCAGTACTTGCCCATGTAGCACAGGAAGTGCAAAAAGAGTGTGAAAGAATGAACAGTCACCTGCGTCCAGTGACAATCAGACAAAACAATGCAGAAGAGAATACATGAATCATCCTAACAGAGGAAGTAGCCTGTCATGTGGAAAACCACTAGAATTGAGTGACTACTACCTTTCACTTCGGGGTCTCAGTACCTGCCCATGTAACTTGTAAGTGCATAAAGAGTTTTATGATGTCTCACAGTTGTAAGGTCCCCATCTGGACACATTCAATAAATACAGGAGGAAAACATTTGGATGATGAATTAGGATAATGTTAAATCAGGTGTGAAGCTCTTCAGAACACTGTCAGTCCCGCTTTGAATCGTGCCAACAAGTCATTTCAGAGGCAGAGTCTCAGTACCTGCCTATGTAGCACAGGAAATGAAGAAAGGCTGTTCAGGTGTTGTAGAATTAGCAAGGAACCTTCATGTGAAATGCATTGCATGACATGTGTGCACAGTTATTCAATAAAAAGTAGATGATGCATCTATTCACGGAAAGGAGTCTGCTGTCCCCGAACCTGGCATACAAAGCTAGCAGAGTTGGAAAGAAGGAGAAGATAACTGGACTTTACATATTGTGCTCAGTATCGTCACCGTCTGTACAAATTCAACAAATACATGTGAACTACATTAGAAAATCGAAAATCATATGTGATGAAATTGTAGTTGAATGTACCAGTGGGATCTGCACACAAAAGGATCTGACTCGTCCCTTTCCGAGTTCACAGTAGTGCAACATGTTCCCACGCAACAAGTAACGACTTGTAGATCTTCTGCATCACTATCTTCATCAGATAGTCTATCCAAAAAGAACATGCACACACGTCGTTTGCCCTTCTTTCCATGTGCCCTTGGAACTTTTGGACGTGGAGTTGCCGGCTTCTTCTGTCGCCGCTTCCGATTGCGCCTTTGATGCTGTGCACCCAAACCCGTGGAGGTCTAAACAGGAGGAACCGAGGACATAGTTCTATTATTGGAGCGGGAGGGAGCCATCACGCTGATATGCCCGGACATTTCCCATACCGGGGATGGACCAAAAGTCTTAGCATGGGTACTATCTATGGACCCCCTAGAGAAGGTACAGGAGGGCGAGTTCCCGACTTCGACTTCAAAGTCAGCAGAAGTCGGCTGTTTTGCAGACGTCTTCTTCCCATAGAGCTTGGATGCGTGTGAGGCAATTGCTGTAGGTATCATGACACAATATTATTCATGACATGCATCACAGCTCATTCTGATGCGCACCAGTGAAATTGACATGATGCCTACAGATTACTCACATCGTGATTGAAATCTTGTGTATAAACCACATTCTGCAAGATTTTTACGATGAAAGAGTCATTGAGAAAATACCTCAATAAGACTTCACTGTGAACTGTACACGTAACAACAGGCTTGTCCTCAATCAGCCATTTTCGACGTTACTAGAGTTTCCTCTTGCGTCTGGAACTGGGGCCGGCACAAGCACAGGGTGCAACCAGGGCAAGAACCTGTGTAGGTGCAGGTGAAGAAACACGGCCACGGATACGACGGCTGGAATGGTGGGCATGAGAAAGAGGGGCACAAGCAGGAGGGGCAGGAGCAGGGACAAGGACAGTGGCGGGGGTAGGGGAAGAGACAGGGGCAGAGACAGGGACAGGGGCAAGGGGAGAGGCAGGTGCAGGGGCAGGAGCAGAGGCAGGAGGAGGAGCAGGATCAGGGGCAGGAGAAGGCAGCCGCTAATTAACGACGGAACACCATAGCTTCAGCGTGCCTACCAGCCGCTCCTGGTCCATAGCGGGAGGTGGAGGAGGGGCACGAGCGGTAGCTGTGTTACTTTTGGCAGCAGAAGCAGGTGCACCAGCCGCAGGTGGTTTCAAAGGAACAGACTCTAGAATAGCAGGAGGAGCACGTCCAGGGGCAGGAACAAGAGCACGAGCAGGGTCAGAAGCAGGAGCAGGAGCAGGACCAGGGGTAGAAGCAGGAGTAGAAGCAAGGGCTGGGGCAGCAGCAGTGGTAGGGGCAAAAGCAGGAGGTAGAACAGGTCCGCCGTGCAGACCATCATAATTCCTGATCAAGCCACTACTCACTTCCATCAGCATACTTGTATAGTAGTGAGCCGTCTGAGGATCATGGCAGGGATTTGGGACAAAGAAAGCCTCTGCTATTTAAAGAGAAAGGCGGTGGAATCCCTCCGGGTCTCCATGCACGTATGGGATGCGGACGTGAGGTGTCGGTGGTGGAACAGCAGGAGCGCGAGCAGGTACAGGAGCAAGAGCAGGAGTAGGGGCAGGAACAGGGGCAGGAGCAAGGACAGAAGCAGGGGCGGGAGGAGAAGATCCAGCGGGGGCAGGCACAGGGGCATGAGCCGGAGGAGCAGGGGGTAAGGGGCCACTGTGTAGACCAACATTCTTCTGGATTAAGCCACTTCTCACTTCCTTCAGAAACCTTCTGTAGTAGAGAGCCGTCTGTGGATCATGGCGGGGATTTGGGGCCAAGAGAGCATCCGCTAGTCTCAAAGACAGGCGGTGGACTCCCTCCGCGTCTCTTTCTGCGTCTTGGATACGGACACAAGATGGATGTGCTGGAACAGCAGCGGGTTCCGCTTGAGGAACCTCGCCAGCCCCAATGGAAAGGCTGCCAGAGATACCAGGGGCACCCGCATCATGACTAGAGTCATCATCAGCAGTTATAGATGGTAGCATCGGCCCATCCATGAGATTGGGGACAACAGTTCTGAGACACTCGCTGCAAAATGGGACACAATTGTTGTTTGTGGCTCAAGAAAAAATGAGTGGGAGAGAAAAAAAGCTTAGGAGCAACAACAGCAACCGTTGCAACTCCATTTTGCAGTTAAACCTTCAGGCAGCTACATGCAACGGCAGCGGCAGTGGCTTTTTTACGGTGACAGATTTATACTTTGGGTTTGGGCAGTGGAAATAGTTCAGAACTTCTTTGCATGGCACTCGCAGCGGCTAGTGTCTTCTAGCATCGATAGCGGCTGCCTACTTTATGCTCTTGAATCTATTACAGACTTGGGGTGAATCACGGTGATGTAGCAGTTAGCCATACGTACCGTAATTGCGTGTGCGTTAGTGGATGCAAGCGCAGTGAGCTATGGGAGTGAAGCATCCACCAAGGACACAGCAACGTTCCTCAGGAAGAATACTGCAAGAAGCCAGAGATGGTTGATCATTGCCGCAACCACAGGTACAAAGTGGCTGCGTGGGCTCACAATCGCGGTCGCTATCAAGGAATTGAACCGAAGAGGGTTTACCACCTTTGGTAAGCAGGCGGGACGGCGTAGACCAACCCTAGGGTTTCAATGGTCATTACGGTTCTCTTTCTTGTTTTTCAATGCAATGTATAGATCATCGTGGTTAGACGGCAGATGCGTTGACGTTCAGTACATGGAACATCAATGCACCTCGTTCGGCGCGAACATGGTAGCTCTTATTGGCAACATCACCATTTACAAAATGCAGTACATCGTTCCGTGCTTACACAATGTGAGTAGGCGTCTCGTTCACTACCGCGTACACATCCTACCATGAAGGACACACCTTTTCTGTAAGTTACCCGATCCGGATAATAATGGTGTCAAGAACACAATCTTTTGCAAACCGCTAACGTGAGCAAACGTACAAGGACAGATTAGTGACGAGATAAAGGTTTTTTTGGGTCACCGTGGTTGTAACCAGTGGGGAAGGGAGGGTCACCAAGAGACCATGATAAGCTTGGGCATGGAACCCGCCCCCCCCCCC